>JALIZH010032995.1:135000-387500 GCA_030522465.1 Rhipicephalus appendiculatus
AAGGAGGACTTAAACCTCCTGACTAGGCCTTACCACACTGGGGCAGCCGAAGAAACGGATTTGAAAACAATAAATCAACTTTGGAAACATAATGAATAAACAAGGACATAATCATTAATACAGTAAGCATATAATCACAAATTACAGTAATGACATAATGACAATCTTGACAATCTTATTCGATATGTCACTTTCATCGGCAACAACGATATCCCATTTGAGAATTAAGCTAGCGTTCACATTAAGAGGGGAAAAAACAACTTTATCTCATAGCGGGCGCCACCCAAAAATAGCACGTTTCCGGGGTCAAAGTGTGGGCAAGCGCTGGCTTCACTTTTGCCGGTAAGGCGTTGCGAGAGCTTCCGCACCAGCATTTTTTTAAATGCGAAAACATTAGATACCTCATCAAACGCAAAAATTGACCACCGGCGTCTGCTTCAAAACGAGTGTTGCCAAAAAATCATCATCACATGATGACTTTATCCTATTAAATCAAATGATGACATCATCACATGACAACGTCGCTTGGTCAGTGGTAATAGTAATAATATCTGGGGTTTGACGTCCCAAAACCACGATATGATTATGAGAGACGCCGTAGTGGAGGGCTCCGGAAATTTCGGCCATCTGGTGTTCTTTAGCGTGCGCAGACATCGCACAGTACACGGGCCTCTACCATTTCGCCTCCATCGAAATGCGACCGCCACGGCCGGAATCGAACCCGCGACCTTTGGGTCAGCTGCTGAGAACCGTAGCCACTGTTCCACCGAGGCGCACCTTCACAAGCGAACGCTCCGTGTAACTTGTGGAGTTGGCTACACCACCTCAGACGCAGCACAACACTGTTGCTTCGTAAGGCCGGGAAGTACGATTCATTAACCCATATATGCCCAAACTCAGAAAAAATGACGAAACAAATATTTTTTGTCATAAAAAAGTGCACTTGTACCCTCAAAAGAAAGCACAAGTTTTTTTATTTACTGCCAGGTAAACGTGACACTGTTTTTCAAGCGGTCCTACATACTGGACACTGGGCATTATGGGTGCTATGTGCGGGTGTGGTAAGCCTTGAAACATTTCACGTGCATACCGACATTGCACTTCTCACAGCGAGGAGTTCTCTTATACAGTCAGTGAGCGCACCTTGTCTGTTTACTCTGAGGCACAACAGTGTGGTCGGTGCGCATTGCAAGGCGTCTTTCATACGAAGCACGCGTTTGCCCGGAGAAAGCAGTCGGCACGTGGCGGGATGAAAAGCAAGTAATGTGTAGGCGCACACGTTGAGAATAAGACCTGTTTGATGTGCTGTAAGTGGCGCTAGTCATCAGCTAAAGAACTACCGATGTTAGAATGCATCAAAGAAGCGTCCTATATGTAGGACATGGGTATATATGGGTTAATGTTGTGACGCGCAACGCCTATACGCAGTTGCTTCCTCATGCTGTTCAGAAATAATTTATTTGCATTATGTACAGAGCATAAACTATGCGTGACATATCAGTGTTCAGGGATACATTCACATTTTCACAACTGTACATCGCAAAACCTAACACTTTCGCGTAGGGCGAACAGCAGAAGTCTGATGGGTTATTTGCACCCGCTAATTTTGTGACGCGCAACGCCTACTCGTAGTTGAGCTAGTTTGTTTTGAAATTCCAGTTCACATTGATGTCGCTGGTTTCTGGTTGTAAACTTGACATTTCCTGTTAAACTCATGTAAAGTTCTCGACATCTAAAGATCAAACATACGCAGTATTTTATGTAGAGACCACGAACCTTTAATTTCTAATTTACCTGGTGCTCACATTAGCAGCGAAAAAGTCCTTACGGTTTGAATGGAAACGACAGCTCGACTGTCTTTTCCAAAGGCACGCATGCCGCAATTCTGGCGAGAGAGAGAGAAAGAGGTTGATGAAAGACGAAGAAATAAAAATGCCCCCCACCTCCCCGAAGGGAATCGTGAGGAAATGCGAATGCATTTCTTGCGCCGACACCGACTTCTGCCATCGCCTTGAGAGGCGCCCAGCCAGCGAACGGTCGAGAGTGAGGCGCGAGCGGACGGGAGAGTGGGGCGCAGGGAGGAGAGAGAGCGAACGGCGAGAGCAGCGGCGAAGCACTGCACCTACCCTCTCCTACACTCTCTCGCACCACATGCTCCGGTTGCTAGGGCCGAGGATAAGCGCGCGCGCCCGCAGCTGTTGCTATGGGAGAGGGAGTGAGAGCGGAGAGATAACACCTGCCGGCGCGCGGACGCCGCCGGATGCGCCTGACATAGCCCGACTGACAAAGCCCGACTAAGAAATGCATTCGCTTTAAAGGACGCTATTTTCTGCCTCCCGTCGCGGGTGCACGGCTCAGCGCCTTTGGGGATGTGGAGCGGGAAGTAAAGATCACAGCAAGAAGAGAGGAGAGAAAGAAAGAGTGAAAGGCATGGCAAGAGACAGTCTTGTCAGCGCAGGCGCTGCGCCGTGCTCCCGACTGGGCTGCAGAAATTAGGCGCCTTTTCGTTCTTCGAACCACAACCACCAGACGGTAGCACGAAACCGAAGCGTTCGTCTAAATCTAAAAGGTGGCGAGGTCCGCAGAAGCAGAGAACTCGACGAAGGCTCAGAGGGCTTGCATCTTCGAGCGTGCGGGAAAAAGAACTGTGATTAGTGTTAACCGACTATGGAATCGCTCTTCGTGCAAGATAATAATCATACACTCAAATGCACACGTGGACAGCGTGCCAGAAGGGTACACGCAAGCAGCTTGCGCGATCTGCCCGCTGTTTAAAGGGCCGATATTCGACAATTTCGCTGAATTGTAAACGCAGGAACTTTTGTGTGCGAGTTCCGAAGCGCGCAATTGAAACGTCTTCTTTCGTTTAAAGAACCGCTAAACAGCCTCTGAAAATACAACGAACGAGCGCGTTATTCACTCCTGGTTTTGGCCGTCTTTTCGGCCCAATTCGTGATGTCGGCCAGTCTGTTCACGTGAGGTCATGAGTAATCAAGCTATCGATTAGGTTACTGTACGATAGATATTAGTTGTGAAACGTCTCCTACCCTGCTTTGTCATGCAGTCGCACGCCCGTTCTCCCTTGTCCCGCATAACTATCGTGCGCGGTCAACTGATTTCACTTCGTTTCATGCGTGTACGACAGGCGACGAACTTTCTTAAACTGCGCGAGAAGACGAGGACACAAGTAAGAAAACATTCAGAACACCACCAGCGCAGACTGCCAACTGTTTATTTTCTGGAAAGCAAGGAACAGACATTTCAAGCAGGAACCCGTACACGTGACCAATCTTTTCAATCTCGCATGTACCGACAAAATTACTATCATTGCTGAATAAGAGTGTAGCCCAAGATAGCGGCCAAACGCAGATCGGAAACGCTTGGCACCAACCTCGCTGAGCATTGCGCATGTGAAAAAGCAATCAAAAACGAAAGAAAAAAAAACGAGCAAACAAAAAGGCAGGTTGTTACATAACAAGATAACCTGAACAAAGTGGAAATGAAGATGACGTAACATCGCCTGGTGAAAACAAAATATTTAACGCTCAACAAATGTATAAGTAAAACACACGAAAACCTACAGGTATGGCAAAATGAGATACAACAATTAACAGGAGTAAAGCTGAGGGCGACAAAATTAAAAGCAATCAAGTAAAACACTAATACCCCTCCGCACATCTGGCGCTCACCTTACTTTTGCTCACTATACATTTGTTGTGGTTTCAAGGGCGACGATGCGGGCATTGTTTTAAAACAACTGTCCAAAACGGCTTCTCAATATCCTAAAAATTCGCTTCAAAATTCGCTTAAAAATTCGCTTCAAAAAATTCGCTTCAACCAGAATTCTCATTCGACATGATTTCAAAAGATCACTATTCACACATTCCATACTGCGCCTACAGCAGCGCTAAAGCAATATCAATTCGCTAGTCCAGCCTCTATACAACCTTTGCTGTCATTTAATTACGCTCTGTTATTCGAACGAAAAAACAGAGTGCCCAACTCACTTGGTTCGGGCGGGACCGTTTCGATTTCCACGTACGCGCCGGTTTGCGCCTCGGGACAGATGGCGCTCCCGCCACCTGCAGCCACCGGAAGTGGAGGTCATAAGTAATATCGTTTTTAAGACCACACAGCAACAGCTAGACGATGGGCAAAATCTCGAAATCATCAACGAACATATAGTCGCGATCAATATGACTTGCAACACGAAAGCGCGTGGCCTCACGAGTTCACAGGTTGCGCATGGCTTCAACTTCTTTTTATTTCAACAACTAAATATTATTTTCCTATTTGGGATCATACTCAAGTGAGACAAACGCGTTTAGTAATGGAAATAAGGGCTAGTGGAAGCCATGCGCAATCTTTGAACTCGTGAGGCCACGCGCTCCCGTGTTGCAAGTCATATTGAGCGCGACTGTACATTGTTACCCTAGTGCACGGGGTGTGAGCGCCCCATACACTGTCATAATTAGGAGGGGCGCGCTGCCTCGTGGGTGGGTGGGGGGGGGGGGGGGGGGGGCAAAGTCAGCTCCATACATTGACCTAATAGGGAGGGGGGACGCTGCGTCGAACCTTCGCCACCCCCCCCTGATGGGGAACCCTGCGCACGCCTATGGTTACCCTCGAGAAAAGCCACTAAAACTTGGAAATAGAAAAAACTGAAAGGCAAAAAGCAGACATCACCTTATTGAAAACCAACAGATAATTAATAATTATTGGGTTTAAAATCCCAAAACGACGATATGATTATGAGAAACGCCGTAGTGGCGGATTCCACCTGGGGTTTTTTAAGGTGCACTTAAATGTAGTTACATGGGCCTCAAGCACTTCCGCCTGCATCGAAAATGCTAAAATGCGGCCGCCGCGGCAGGGATTCCATCCCGCGACCTGTGGGTCAGCAGTCGAGCACCATAACCACTAGACCACCGCGGCGAAAACCACAGAAAATGAAGCCAAGGTAGGTATAGGGGACGTTATTCGTACTCTTTTTAACTGCGTTGAAGTAGTTACAATATGAATGTGAAGAAAGTAAAGTGGACAAAAAGGCAACTTTGCCGCCGGCAGGGATCGAACCTGCAACCTTCGGAGCCCGATGCTTTACCAGTTGAGCTGCAGCGGTGGTCGTCCTTCCAGTCAACCTTATCGTGTATTTCTGTGCGAGCAAACCTGGGAGTGTTTGCGCCGCTCGGCGAGTGGTGAACAGTCAGCGTTAGTCAGTGCTAGTTAGCGAGCAGCGCTGACTGACGCTCCCAGGTTTGCATGTACAGAAATACCCGATGCGCTGTATCGTAGCGCTCGGGTAGTCATCTTAAATAAATAAAATTCAGGAAAAAAAAAAAAAGACACGCAAAGAAAGACATGCGCGTGACACGATGAGCACATTTCAAGTTGACAAGCGTTGAAATAGAAAAGATGAAATAGGCTAAAGTGCCGTAATTTTGTGAGTGAGCGTAATGCGGTCACGCGGGTAATAAAGGCTGTGAGTGTTTCTTTCTGAACGAGACAGCGTGGTAGGCGACACTTGCGCTGGAGATTTCTCTGCCCGCATGCGCATGTCACTTCCACTTCCAGTGAGTGAGATGATTACCTTCGTAAGGCGCGGACGTAGCGTGCTGTCGTACCTTGTACGTTACAGTTGAAAATGCGGGAGACTGCAAAACTCCAAGATCATTGTGAGTGAGTGAGTGAGTGAGTGAGTGAGTGAGTGAGTGAGTGAGTGAGTGAGTGAGTGAGTGAGTGAGTGAGTGAGTGGAGTGAGTGAGTGAGTGAGTGAGTGAGTGAGTGAGTGAGTGAGTGAGTGAGTGTGAGTGAGTGAGTGAGTGAGTGAGTGAGTGAGTGAGTGAGTGAGTGAGTGAGTGAGTGAGTGAGTGAGTGAGTGACAACCTTATTTCCGTTGAGAATGAACCAGTGACGCCGATAAAGATCCAAAAAATAAAGCGACAAACACAAAGTGTGCGGAAGCGCAGAAGACCATTGACAGCTCCTTACAGTTTTCTCTTATGATTCATGCAATTTTAAATTCTTCTTTTTCTATAGACGATTTTCCGCAGCGGCGCACGGGCGCTGCCATGTTTGATCACGTGACCGTAACTGGTCTTCCCCCAGCCAGTTGAACCAGCCAAAGCATAGGGCTAGCGAAGCGGCCGTGGCCGTAAGCGCCAGCAGCCGGGGTTAGTAGCTAACATGGCAGCACCCATGCAGACGCGACCGCCCGCTTCGATCCGAACTCGCGCTTGCTACTCACCCACTGTCCTGACAGCAATAAATAAATGGTGAAATCAGCTATCGCTCAGTGTCATCTCGCGCTGGGGACAAAGCATCAGGTATGTTCTGTGTTTATTTTCGAGATTAGCTGTGTTTATTTAGCCATGCCTGCTAAGCCTTGTCTCCGAGAATTTGAGAATGAATCTTGAAAACGACGCACAATGCCGACGAATACATTGCTCTCAACGCTTCAGGACGTAAATATAAAGGAAATAAATGCGTACGTTACGCACTCACGGGCCACACAGCGCAAGACGACGACGTGATAAATTCGAGGCGGAAGGGAACTGCATCCACAGGTGTTGCCATGTTGACTTTCCCGGCACTGCCGTCTGCTCGCTTTTACTCGCGTGCGCGCAGACGCTATGGGGACACCGAGCAGACGACGCGACGCGGATGGAGACATATTGAGCAGCGCTGACAAAGGCCAAGCCATTGAGACGGCCGCGGTAGGAGACGGCCACGGTGCAGTGGTGGCGCCATCTAGTTTTGATTAAACAAACCAGCTGCGGAAAATCGTCTATATAACCACGCCATGTTTAAATACAGAGTGCCGAAAAATGTGTATGTGTAGGAAAAAAAGAAACGCTACGGCTAACGGGCTATTGCGAAGGCAGCACAGGGGCAGCAATATGCAGTTTCAGAATGAGAAGAAAGCATCCCTACTAATAGTATTGCGAAATTTCGCTTATAACGAGGGAGAACAGAACAAGTACCTATTTCTTTGGCATTGCTCCGATGACTAAACGTTTAAGAAACATTAGGCTACACAGTGAGAGGCAGGCCCGTAGCCAGGAATTTTTTTCGGGGGTGACCCACTTGCCGAAGGCCTTGAATGTTTGGGGAAAACACCTATTTTTATTACTTATTTTCGAGAAAACAACCTCCTCGAGCGAAATTTCGGGGGGGGGGGATAACCCCTTCCCCCTCCCCCCTGGCTACGGGCCTGGTGAGAGGTCTTAACTGTATGCAGGACAAATGTGTGCGTAGGACAAATGCTGACCTGGCAATTCATACTTCAATTATAGTTGCACTTTCCCACAAAGCATGAATAAATTCCCTCATCCAATTTTTTTTCTTCTTTGCATCGGTAATTGTGATTAACAATGTGCAAAAGAGTATACGTTCGCGTACATCGCGCAGGCCCGACTTCGTCGAACGCCATGAAGCGGACGGAGAGGCAGAGGAGGAAGAAGCAGGCACTGGTCACGGCCAGTATGGTGCGATACAGCCGCGGGAGGGCGCCCCCTAGACGCGGCGTCGAAGATGACGCGAAGTCGGCTCCGAGGCTGCGACGAGATGAGACACAGTCCACGTGCGTCAGGCGTGCGAAAGCAAAAGAAATGAAAAATTCTGCGGTTGGCGTAGCGGTAATGTCGTTCTTGTGCAGGCCTTGGTGTAGTTCTAGCAGGCCCGTAGCCAGAAATTTTTTTTCGGAGAGGAGGGTGGGGGGCACTTTTTGACGGTCATGAAAGACCCCTATTTTCATTATTTACCCCCCGTATTCTCAAACGAGCCTCGACTTCACTTTCGTCCTTCACTTCACCGAGTTAAGCGCAGCGCCGCTGCTCGACTGAAAATGACGCCGCGCTTCTCAAGAATAGTTGCAGATTATCGCTGATATGCAGTTACTTGCTCTGCCTAGAGACGGCGCTCCCATCGACTTTATCAAGTCAAGGTGAAGCGCTCAGTGAAGGGACGTTCTAGAATACAGGGGTAACTTCTCGTTAAACCACCCCCTTCCATCCGAATTTCGGGAAGCCCCTAGCCATATATATTCTTGCTCATGCATATATTCTTGCTCATGCACGGTACTAGCCCAATGTATTTTTTTTTTTCGCTGCCACGGTGCAGGGCTGTTAATAAAGCCATTCTTGAAACCTCTGCCTCCTTCCGCGGACAGAACAGTTTCAGACGTTCATAAAACGTCATCAAACCTTCAGCCTGGCGATTTACAATCAAAGCATATGCTCGTACCCCGACCTAGTATACTACGAGTACACACTTATACCTGCCGTGGTAGCTTAGCAGTTAAGACAACGCGCTACTGATCTCGTGGACGCAGGTTCGAATACCGGCCGCTAAATATTACGTAATGTCTTACCAACAAGGCCGAATTTCTCCCCTTGCGCGGCGGATGCATTCCGACGAGGGGGCAAAATGCAAAAACACCCTTCTTACTTAGACTTCAACGCACGTGAAAGAACACCGGGTGGTCGCAATTCGTTAGGAGCACCCCGCTGTGTCGCGCCTAATAATCACATCGTTGTTTTGGTGTGCAAAACCGCCAAAATCAGTTAAGTAATTCACTAGGTTCGGTGCGCCATGCCAAAGAGTTAGCCGCGAACACGCGCGCTTCCAAAACTGGATAGATACGCACAAACGAGCAGATGCAAATGAGGTGATTAGTTTGTTTCTAAAACCTAATGATAGCGACGTTAGTATCTACTACGCTATGGCCCGAGAAAAATAACACCCCCCCAGGAGGTCGCGGAAGGTTGCCATTTATAAACGCATTTATAAGTATTTCTCACACTGATAACCTCTCGAGCGCCGCGGCGGTGACCAAGAGAAGTACTTTCGAAGTCGCATCGCAGAAGGGCGAGGAGCGAGAATGCATGCTGAGCTTGAAAACAAGTCAATTTCGATTACACGCGAAAAAAGGTTCGCGCGTCTCACTTACGCCATGACAGCTGGAACGACGTTAACGGCGCCCGACGATAAGAAGCTTCTTCCTGCGTGCAAAATGTTCGAAATGAAAGACTAAAATAAAACAGGGCACAAACAACTGAGCCACGCTACATCTTTCGAACCCACCCGCCGAGCGCTCGATTCAAGGTCTGTCCAGTCAAAGCGTGAAGTCAATTAGCGAAATCTAAACGCACCTTGGGCGGCCGCGATTTTCACGCTAGTCATTCTCGTTGCCAGAGATGCCGCTGAGAATCGCCGGCTCGGTGCATGCTGCGAGGATCGGCTTCTTCTTGTGACTCGGCTCGCGTCGGCTTCTGTTTTGGCTCGAGACGGGAGACCTCGGGCCGTTGATGACCGTGGCGATAGCCCTTGACACCGGCAGTGACCTACTAGACAGCGAAACAAGAAAAAACAGCTGACGCGCGCTTGAAACAAGCTATTTTTCCATATATTTCCTGCCTCTTGATACTCCATTTCATCGTCTTTGACGCTTTTCTCGCGTTTAATACGAGCGGTTGCATCATCGTGCCGGGTTATCTTCGAAGGTACAAGACATGGCTGTCGCTCCAAGTCGACAACACGATGGACAGCCGAGGAATTGAATCTTTCGATAGTGTTCGACGTCATATTTCCATATTTTTTTCCTGTCCTCACGCTGCATTTCTTCCGTATTTTTGATCACTTTTGTTCGTGTGGCGCGCGCCATTGCCTTATCGCACTGACCAGCGTTCGAATGCGAGACAGGCAGTCGTTTCAAAGTCGACAGCAGTCAGCGTCGGGACGGACAGCCGGGGAATTGAATCTTTCGGCGCTCGTTCAACGTCAGGCGTTTCCAACTTCAACCGCTGTCTCTCGCATTTAGTTTCAATGTCAAACGCTGCCGTTGCGAACACAACGCATGCGTCTTTGCGCCAGAAATGGCATTTGCAGTGGTATAGCTTCCTATGTCTCTACTACTCTACAGAAGCGTCGTTTAATAACCTTAAACAGAAAAAAGGTTCTTTAAATTGTGCTGTGTGTACTTAAGACCTGTTTGTTTTATTGTGGTTAACTTGTAAATCCGCTATTTCTGCGGTACCAGCGAGGTAGAGGCCTAGCCAGGAGGCTTAAGCCCATCTTTTGCCTCGCGGGCCGACCATGCATCAGTTATGTCGGAATAAAAGAATTATTTGGAAAATATTTTTAACGTGTGCAATTTGGATACACTTTCACGTAGAAGTCGAACCTTAAAACCACATTTCTACCGCCATTAAAGGACGCTCCACTAAAACTTCTTCGCTGGGAACTCCAGCAACCACGTTTTCACGACTTGTCATTAACACTGTTGTATCGCTTGGAAGAACTCGCTCAAAAATTTGGTAGACAACGCAATCATTGAATTGAAATTAAGTTATGGCAGTATTAGTATTATAACTGCAAATACCGTACTTTAACCGACACCAGTCAACAACGACCAAAAACTTAGTCAATAATTACCAAACATTAGACAGTTTGCAGGTATAACGTGGCAGCAGAAAGCACAGGACCGGGTTGATTTGCGGAACATGGGAAAGGCCTTTGTAGTCAGGCTGATGATGATGCTAATGATGATGATGATGATGATGATCCAGTCTCCACCTCGGGGGCACAAGGTTACGGCGCTCGGCCGCAGCGATCGCATTTCGATAGCGGCGAAACTCCAGACGCCCGTGTACTGTTTGATGCGTAGTGCACGTTAAGCAGGGTTGCCTTTGGGTGGACATGAAAAGGCGCCAAAACTCACGCCAAAATTAGCCAAAGTAGCCATGTCATTTGATATTATCGCCAAATTTCTAGCTAAGTAGAACAGAAGCGGTATTATCAACAGAGTCTTTACTATTGATGAATAAATAAAACCATTTTGAATAAGTAAAACCACAAGTTTAAAAAAGAGCCCTGGCGCCAACTGAAAATTTTCGTCGCTAACGGGGTCCAAAAGTAGCCAATTTGGCGCAAAGTAGCCACCAACGGCAACCCTGACGTGGAACAGGAGATGGGCAAAATTTCCGGACCTCTCCCCTAAGGCGTGCCTCATAACCATGTCGTAGTTTTGGAACGTCAAACCCTAACCATCCATAAACACAAACCATAAAGCGACGAAGGCGCTACTCAAGTTTCTGCGGTCAAATGGACTCGCTAAACGACTATGACACTCTCGTGCTTGAGTGTGTGTGCGTTTTCTTAATATTTTTTTTAACCCTGTTACTATTTTCATTGCTTACCTTCCTGTCCCGCCTTACCCCTTGCCCCGTGCAGGGTAGCAAACCGGAATATTTTCTTCTGGTTAACCTCCCTGCCTTTCACTTAACCTTTATCTCTCTCTATCTCGAAAATAAGTTGTAATTCCGGTCAGAAACTATAAACATTCGCCCGCTTACAGTCATACCTGGTCGCAGGAAATGCACGATTGAAAGAGGCATACGGAGACATTGTCCTTAGATAAAAAATCTGGCATTTCCACGAAGTGAATCATGACGAGTGGGCGAAGCACTGGGAATCGTTCTTACCGTAAATCACCCGTGACATTGCCCACTCGCGCATGTAAATGAGTGGCCAACGCGTGTGTACAGTATATACAATGTGTTTTTGCCGTTGAGCCGCCGCTTCCCGCGTCCTCAACGCCGGGGTAGCAGCTTGTTGTCGGCGTTGCCGTTTTGCCTTTCGCGGGCGAGAGCGCGTTCCCGATCGTTTTCATCCATGGCAGAAAGAGAATGTGTGGTCTGGAACGCGCTTATTCTTCATCGTCATCAGCGTCATCGTCATCGTTATGACGTATAGTAGGGTATACATTCCATGTGCTGTGCCGTGATGGCAGAAAGAGAATTTGTGGTCTGGAACGCTTATTGTTTATCGTCATCGTCATGGCGTATAATGGTTACCTTGCATGTGCTGTGTCGTGATGGCAGCGTCATCGTCATCGCACTAGCGTGGCTACGGCGGAGGGGGGGACAGCCTCGTTCATAAGATGCTTCGCATCTAAAAAAACATGGCCTCATGTTGACGTCAACATGGGTGCATATAATCATTCTGTCACCCCACTGCCCAGTGACGTCATTGACGCGTTAATGTTACTAGTCGTTTAAAAAAGGTTACGCTACTGCACGTAGAACGCTATATGGAAACAACCAGTCGAGCCAGCCCTCGTTATTGCATCATGCAAAGACGCAATCTTTTACTATCCCGGTGGTCTTGTTTGCGCATTCCGCTCCCTCCCCAAGCGTCCTTCTCAACGAGAGATTCACAATCTCAAAACGACAAGACCATTACGTTAAACACCGTCGATCAAGAGGAGGACGCAGCAACGGCATCGCTTACAAACGAGGATACAGCTTAAACACGCGAGGACGTCCCCTGGGGGCGGATGTTAAGGGGTTATTCGATATCTCCGCGTCGCATCAGCTTGCGCGTGTGTAATGCGTAGTGTCCATGCGACAGCGTTAACCTTGAAGGAGCCGGGACCGAATTAATGAGACAAAGGACGGAGCGGGGGGCCCCCGATGAGCTCTCGCTTCATTTGGCTGCCCACGGCGAACATTAACGCTTCCGTGTGTGTGTGTGTGTAGCTCTCAAGTGGCAGGCTCGAGAAACAATGGTGTAGTTAAGAGGCGGTGGTTGTTCGCCGGCGTTTCGCAAGCGCGCGCTTCGCGCGATCTTCGATGTGTGACAAGACCTCCCTGTTCGCTTCGAGGGACCGGTATACACGCTTGCGGCACGACGACCACACCGCGTCGTCGTCGTGGCTTCGGGGCACCTGCCACCGGAGGTGTTGCCCGTGGCGTGCCCTGCCGTCCTTCGTCTGATCAAACAAAACCCGATACTCGAAAGGGAGGGGATGATGATCGTACCCGAGCGAGCATATCGTGGCACGGTTGCCAGGAGATCGGCATGCCAGCGGTCGAAAATTTCTCGAAGGGGTTCCAGTTCTCTCGAAAAGCTTTCCCGCTCCCCTACAAATGTTGTGTACATTTCATCTCTTCTCTCTCCCTAATGTTCGTTTCATTTTTTTTGTACGTTATTAATGGCCCCGTTCTCAGATGAGCAATCGCTTGTATTCCTTCCGTGTCTGCTTACTACACAGAGAGTAAGAGGGCGTCAAGCTGCCCGGCTCGTCTTGAAAGCGAAGCCTGCAATTATACTCCTCGCAATTATAGTGCGAAGCCGGTAATGAGGAAGTCACTTTAGATTCTGACACACTCGCGCGCAAGCGCCCAAAGAAAATTAAAATAGCAGTCACTTCATTGTGTCTGTACTATACGATGCCTCCTAATACCAGCCCTTCTTCCTGTGTATGCGCAACCCTCTATCCTCTCTACCCGTCCTACCCCGCGGTTCATCAAAATCTATCGTCCATTCGCTAAATCATTTAACACGCGAGCTATCTGCTTCATTTTTGTGTATTGTTGCTTTTTTTTCGTTCTTTCCAGCGCACGAGCTGTAGCCCGCGAGATTCTGGTACGCCCATTACACGACCTCGCGCTCGGAAGCAACGGTGAGCGTTTCTTTAATGTATCGTAATATCAGAAAGCTCTTCGTGCACGTGTACAACGTAATGTTCGTCTCTGCGTAGATCATGGTTAATGGGTGGATCGAAGGGGTGGGTAAGAGATAGTGGAGGAGAGATACGTGGTAGGGGGGGAGTTGGGATCGCAATCACCAGCAGGTCCACGAACAAAAGGCCCCGACACACGAACTTGCTACTACCGCACGATCTAGGGCTCCTTAAACAAGGCGCAAGGCCACGCTAGCGAATTGCGAGAGGTTGCTTTTGATTAATCGTTTTGTGAACGGGACCCGGAAAACACCGCGGTGGCGCGGGCGAGAGGTAATTCTCTACGCGGTAATACCGCGGCGTGTAGCTCCATCCCCGAGTGAAAGGAGTACGCCGATCTTCTTCTGATTAGAGCAACCGTATATTAGAAGGCGTCTCGGAAGATGAGGAAACAAGGAGGGGGGAGAGAGAGAGCCGAGAAATTGAGTCATTGAGAGTTTAAGTTGGACGGACACGGTCTTGGCCGCAAGTCCTCGCAGCCGGCGTCGGCGATAAGCTTCGAAGCCGTGTCTTAGCGGGACCGCCCCCCTCTCTCGCCCATTTCCTGGCGAGATGTCAAATTAGACAACGGGCAAAGGAGGAACACCGCCGCGAGTTTCGGAACCGAAGGTGTGGATGCATACCGTTAATCACTTAGTTGATTTTGAAGTTGATTTTAAAGTTGATTTTAAAGTTGAGTTGTCTAAGGAGGCAGACAGTAGATGTCTGGTAGGAGGTTCGCTCGAAGTCTGCAGTAACGACTTAAAACCTGCGGTCTCAAGCGTTTACTGCAGAAGCTCGTGAAGGCAGGGACAGGGAATGACACAGACAAGCGCTAACTTCGTGCACATCGTCGTTGAAAGCTAATTGATTTATTAATAATATTTAATGGCACAAGGGCTTCTAGGCCAAAGAGTGCAATGGAGTTTCTGCTCATCTTTAACCGGGGTTAAGCACAATTAAAATTATGATTCAATCCTACAGTGGGTAAATAACTAACATATGTGTTGCGGTGGTCATGTTCTAAGATATAAGGTAAGGATTGAGGTGTAAAAGAAAAACAAGAATTGAAGTATGAAAACACAATGGTGGGCAGACTAACGTACTTACACTTGCCTTACAAGTGCTACGAGGCTGCCACCACTAGACTTCAGTCGCTGCTGACCCATGTCTAAACGCGGAGGACGGGGTGGTCGGTTAGTTCGAAAAAACATTTCGTACTTTAAAAAATGTGTATGTTTAAGAAAATGGAACACTCTTTCGTACGAAAACATAGCGTCATCGGAAATAAATAAAACAGCATGCGAGGGTGTCTGCAGTAATGCAAAGGTTTTTTCACGTGTCAATGTGTACATTTTCAAGTGCTACAACCTATCTGCTCCCGCCCCCTAGTTATCATTACATTTGATTTTGCTTTTGTCGGCCAAGCTAGGACTCTCAGCGCCTGCGCGCACTGGTCAACGTATATGTTCTCCCTTTGTTTAACAAACATTCTGTTGGAAGTAAGCGCATCGTCCTGTCGTCTCTTTCTTTGTCCGTGTCTTTTTTGAGCGCCACAACTTTCACCGTGTATCACCACCAACAAGCCCATTCTTACATCCTTTCATGCAGCAGTAAGTTCCATAATAGGTTTTGTAATAAGTTTTTGCTGTCAACACTTAAGCCATTCGGTCTTATGTGTTTACTGCAGGAATGTATGAAGACAGGGACGAGAAGGAATTCACACGATCTCTGACCTTCAATAGTCTGTTGCAAGCGCTTGTGTGTGTCCCTTCTTGATCCCACGTTAGTAGGTTTCTGCACTAAACACTATACGAATAGGTCGCATCAACATGGCCAGAAGTTCACCCTTGCTAAGAACTATACACTAGGCGGGGAACAGTGAAAATCTACGACATCGATCGAGTCCTGTTTGGCGCGGTCGAGCTTCGCAGCCGTTACAGCGGTGGTGGAAATTCTCGCCTAGAACTGGGCGTGACTGCACTTTAAGCTTCGGAGACAGGAACCTGTGTAAAGTAGCCAGTTAAGAGAGGTATCAACCGTCATATGCTTATGCGTGCTCAAGGTTCCCCTTCATGGGGGGGCGAAGATTCCTCGCAGTGCCCCCCCTCCCTGTTATGTCAATGTATGCGGCTGGCTTTGCGCCCCCCCCCCCTCGCCCCCCCCCCCTCGCCATGCGTACGCCTATGTCAACCGTAACAGGCACAAATGGTCAGCGCTTCGATAAGTTAGTGCACGTGGACTGTGACGCAATGTGATTATGGGATCGACATCGATGAAGATACACTTGAACGTCTTGCGCAAAAACATCGGTGTTCAAAGAAGTTGAACGAGCATCAGGAAACGCTACAGTGGCAAGCAACAGCCGCGTTCCTTTGCGTATACCGCAGGTGTATACCCACGCCGCTCACTTTGGGATGGCGGCCATCAGAGGTACGCCCGAATACTCATCTCAGTGGCGATCCTACAGTACAGCCGCTCTAACATTCCTTGACCCCCTCAGCCACTAAGCCCCGGACATCTATACCCCAATTATGAACCCGTCGTTGTTGTTTTCACTCTTCACGACAAGCCTTCTATTGTTTCTGTCCACTGGCATGCCTAAATCAAAGTAACCTGCATACTTCCGAGCTGTACTGAACAAAACACGTCACGGGGCTCGTTGGTGATAATGAAGACACCTAGCGAAACTTGAAATTCGCTCAGGAAAACACGCTCACATGCACACACGCATCTAATAAGCTAGCTGGTGACTCAGCTTTGCTTCAAACTTTCCAGCGTTACTACTGACGAGGACAGGACAGAAGTTCTCTGTCTTGTCCTCGTCCAAGTTACCGCTGGTGTATTTCAAGTCTAAACTGTACTTCTTGCGTCAACGTTCACTTGACATTGATTCATTTACCCCTAAAAAGGGATTTTTTTTTTTACGCAGACGTTGATATTCCGTTGACGCAGTGCCCACTCTAATAAAGCCCTACGGTCACTCCGCTTAGTTTGCATCACCTGAGGGCTTCGCGATAACATCGGCGATAGAGTGAGCGGTTGATGGCGCGAACGAAAAAAAACACACACAAAAAAAACGAGAAGACATCAAGAGGAGGGGAAGGTCTACAAACACGACGAGATGGAGAGCCTCACCGCTGTTTAAAAAATTCAATCCTTCAATGGTCTAGACGCGACCATTGAAGGGGAACGCGCGAGTAACTTGGCCTTCGACGGACGCTCATTGAAGCGTGAACAAAAGGGGCTACACTTCACTGCGCCGCTTGGCTCCGGGCACCTCGAACTCGAGCCAAATTACCGAGGGGCGTCTCATGTTCACACCTTCCTTCGCCGTCTTCCAGGCGCCACGGTACACATTTGCCACCACCTGCCGAGTTTATTTTATTTATCTTCACGTGAAGGAGGTCAGGAGGTCGACAGGGGAGTTTCTATAATGTGAGAATCGGACGCTGCAGCCCTTTTGTGGCAGCCCGTATAGTCCTTGTTCGACCAGGACAACGCCGTTCGGACTGTATGGTCACGTGAGCACCCGAGAGCTCACCGGGTTTAAAAAGGAAAAGGTTACAATCGCGTCATTGTACAAACACGGCCATCCCTTTGTATCAAAGCTGTCGGGAGAGCGCTTTGCCTTCGCGTGTGGCCCTTGACGTGAGTGAACGAGTGAGGCAAGAAGCCCGGCCACTTAGGAAGATCGGCCTTGGATACCTTATTTGTAACCCTTTGGGACAAGCGTTATGATCAGCTTTCTATAAATGCGTGATATTTACGTAGTTTGGTGCCAAGGGTCCCGAAAACCAGTATAAACGAAGTGGAAGTGTTGAAATAAAATTTTTGTATTTTGTAGCAATTAATTGTAATGAAAATGTCAATAATTATCTAATCATTGCACAGTACCTCATGCTATATTTCCTCATGAACCGAATTCAACGACCCACTGAAAATGACCTACAGCAGTTACCTGCCGACATCAAACATTCCTAAACCGGTAAATAAAAAAAATATCTCGAAATTCCTGCCGAAACGCCCCACGTCCAACGTCTCCTTAAATCAGGCCCGAAGCCCGGGGGAGGGGGGAGGGGGAGCTAGGGGCCCGGGCCCACCCCGAAATTCGGATGGAAGGGGCTGTTTTATCGAGAATAAATAATGAAAGTAGGTGGTTTTCAAGGTTTTCAACAGGTGGGGTCTCCCCGTAAAAGATTTCTGGCTACGGGCCTGCCTTAAATACGGTACTGTCTTCCCGAAAGCGATCGTGTGTAGCAAGCTATCTCAACCAGAAGTGCTACGAAGGAACTTGAGGCAACAAGAATGCCTAATTTACCATTAGCTCCGTGTTCACCGTCTCTTGGCCCATGGTGCATGGTGCGCGGTCAATGGCGCCCAGAAATGGCAAAAGTAAGTGCAGTCTCATTGTGAGGGTGCCGTGTAGCCGCGGAGTAATGTACGGGGATTAGGCGGATTTTATCGAGGGGCACCCGTCTTCCATTGAAGCAACTATGCCTGGATGTAGATCTACGCGTAGATTCAACGCCTGGAAGCTATTGGCACGCACCAACTGTCGAGGATTGACCAGGAAACCGAGTAGTTCGATAAAAAAAATGTAAACTATAGTAGGTTATAAAGTATCAATTATGGAAGGAGTGGGATATGTGAATCAAAGTTTGAGAATAGGAAGATGAAAGTGAGCGACAGGTTGCATGTAATGACTTTATGAAGGCTAAGCGATAACTTAAAGCAGAGATATCGCAATATGCTAAAAAGTGAGAAACTAATGTCTAGTTTTATCGCCTGAATCTCTTTGATCTTATCTGAAACTCCTGCATGGTATATCGCCAACCTGCCCGTTCCAGTGCCCAAGAGGACATACAGGAACCTTAGAACACTGTTTCTTCTTTCTTTTTACATTGAACGCTTATGTATAACCTAAGCAGGTAGTATATTCCTAAAGTGATTTTTTTCATCGAATCAAAGTAACATGTATGCTTTTTCCGTTCCTCTAGCTTCCGCTACCCTGTGGTTACTCTGCCGCCGCGGTGGATAGCTCGTTACGGTGCTCGACTGCCATTGGCGTAGCCAGGCAGACAGGCGGGAGGGGGGGGGGGGGGTATTCAGCACGTCCCTTCTCAAACACTGAATTTTGCATGTGGATATGTACACGCACACATGCAAAGACTTCATGAACATACACAAAGGTTCGTTAATCCCCCCCCCCCCCCCCCACCTCTTTCCCTCACTCTGAAAAAATATTCTGGCTACGCTCCTGTCGACCGCTGACCCGAAAGCAAGGCGGGTTCGAACCCGGCCGCGGCGGTTGCATTTCTATGGAGGCGAAATGTTAGAGAAGTCTCTACAGTGTGGTGTCAGTGCGCATTAAAGAACATCAGATGGTCTAAATGTCCGGAGCCCTCCACTACGGCGTCCCTCATAATCTTATCGCGGCTTTCGCACGTGGCACTTTTGGGTATTATTATCCCAATGGGTATTATTACCCCATGGGGGAGTATTATTATCCGCAGGTAACAAACGGGGTTTAAGGATATCATAGTTGAAATCAAGAAGAAGAAACAAACATGGGCCTGGGCGCGTAGCGCCTAGGCAGGATAACCGCTGGTCCTTAAGGGTAACTGACTGGATTCCAAGAGAAGGCAAACGCGTCAGGGGGAGACAGAAAATTAGGTGGCCAGATGAGGTTAAGAAGTTTGCCGGTATAACTTGGCAGCAGAAAGCACAGGACCGAGTTGATTGGTGGAACATGGGAGAGGCCTTTGCCCTGCAGATTGGCGTAGTCAGGCTGATGACGATGATCCCCATAAGTAAGGCGCCTTTCCCTGTCGAAGGTTCCCGAACGATGCTTGTATACAGTGGTAGAGACATTGGCTGTAGCTATAACCATAGGTCGGCAAACTCACTCATGAGTCTACTCACTCCAGGCTCACTCAGAAACCGTGAGTCTGAGTCTGAGTGAGTCTAGGTTGAGAAAAAAGTTTAGTGAGTCCGAGTCCGAGTGAGTATGGTTGAGGAAAATTTCGTTGAGTCTGAGTCCGAGTGAGTTCGGTTTCGGAAAATTTCGGTGAGTATGAGTCCGAGTAAGCTCTCTGAGCAAAATATATTTCTTGAGTGAGCCTGAGTGAGTTCCAATGTTTTTGCCGACCTATGGCTATAACAACGAAATGTCATTTCTGACCCAAAGAAACACGCGTTGTTTTTTGCCTGCGGCAGCGTTTGACATTGAATCTAAATGAAGAGACAGCGGAAAGGTTGGAAACTTTTGACAGCAACAACAGCCTAAAAGATTGATTTCTTGGGCCGTCCATACACCGACCCTGACTGCTGCCGAGGTTGAGACGTTCTGCCAGTCTCTCACAACCCTCCCATGAATTTTCTCAATGTTGCATGTGTGTAGTGTCACGTTGTCGTGACGGCGAAGAAAGCAGGACGCAATCGGCAAAAACGAAACGCTTTATTGGGCGAACATGCGCCCAGTAAAAGAAAGATCCACAGTGCAAGCGACACTAGCTCTATAATGATGACGGTGAGCACGGACGTTAGGCGTCGACTTATCTGCTCGTCAGTGAAAGTTCGTCGCCTTTTACAAATGCCTTAACGAACCTTCCATCGCTATCGCTGGTGCCGGCGTTAGCTCTAGAAATGGCTCGGTTACTCTTGACCTGTGCGTATTCTTGACCGAACAGTCTGAAACCATCGCGTAGTTTCCAAACGTTGATGTGCGCCTTGCGACCAGTAGTGGTAACGGGCTTTTTGTGGATGAAGGCCCGATCACATTAAGATGAATTAAACAAGCGCGTGCGACAACATGTGTACACTCACACATACAAACACACGCACGAACATACGTGAAGGTTAATTGGTTGACACTACTCCCCCCCTGCCAGAGAAAAAAAAAAGAAAAAACTCGCTAGGTACCTTCTGGGAGAGCTCCCGTAGAAAATATCGCTGTGCTGTTGTGACTAAGCATAAGAGTTTATAGCTATGTTGATCTGACGATAACCGAAAAACTAGACGCCATACAACGCGTCCTAATCAAACTTTGTATTAAAATAAAAACGATGCGAAAATTACAATACACTGCAGCTGCATGAAAAGAACTATTGTACAACGACGACTAATGAAATTTTAAAGGCGAATGAGGAAGTACCCGTAAGGATGTTCTCAAGCGCGACGCCTATTAAATTGCGGTAATCAGACGTTCCCCCGATTGCCGAATCCGAATTGCGCAATACTTAATGCTTGCGCAGGAGATGACTTACGTTACGACTGCATAGGCTCCCGGTTGCGTGTGCATCTATACGAGTGAGGCCTGGAACGTTAATTACAAGGTGAACGGTTGCTTAGTTGCTTCCTCATCGTATCACTGAACAGGTCGTGACATCATAAGGCGGAAGAGATATCACGAAAGATGCCGTTTAAAAGGCAGCAAGTTAGATTTTGTAACTGAGCCTCTGCTTTTAAAGCGTGTGCGTGTTAATATTGAAAATCTATAGCCCTTCAACGTGCGACCGCCAGAGCAAATAATCACGCACGAGGTTGTCTTCAGCCTCGAAACTTCTTACTCAACAATATCTCAATAGGATAGTAGCAATGTAATTTACAATCGCGAACAATATAAAACCCAATCTCGCCC
This sequence comes from Rhipicephalus appendiculatus, assembly GCA_030522465.1. Taxonomy (NCBI): domain Eukaryota; kingdom Metazoa; phylum Arthropoda; class Arachnida; order Ixodida; family Ixodidae; genus Rhipicephalus; species Rhipicephalus appendiculatus. The sequence continues at coordinate 156,147 of JALIZH010032995.1, forward strand.
CGCCATTAGAAGTGACACTATTTTTAGATAGACAGACATACAGACATACAGACAGACAGACAGACAGATAGATAGATAGATAGATAGATAGATAGATAGATAGATAGATAGATAGATAGATAGATAGATAGATAGATAGATAGATAGATAGATAGATAGATAGATAGATAGATAGATAGATAGATAGATAGATAGATAGATAGATAGATAGATAGATAGATAGATAGATAGATAGATAGATAGATCTGACTGCTTTTCTCCGCTTTATTCAAATTTCAAATCGTAACGAACGACGACGATAAGAACGACAACGTCGTTCGGCGCGCGTCAGCCCCTCCCGTGCGGCCGCCGGCGCCTGACGTGCGGCGCCCGAACGGGCTTGCCGTTAGCGCCGGCCTCGGCGTCGTCGCGCCTTCGCGTCGCCGCCCTGCGGTCGTCAGGGGGCGTCGGCGGCGGGCGCCGGCGTCGGCTGCTCCTGCAGGCAGTAGCGCTCGCACTCGTGCACCGTGCGGAAGGAGCTGCGGCCGCAGAAGTTGTACATCTCGCACGCCTGGTTCTCGGCGTTGTAGTAGTACAGGTAGCGCAGGTGGTCGAACGCGCACGTCGACACGCCCCACTCGTCCCGACAGCGGCTCTGCAGGGTGTCCTCGTCTGCGGCGTCGTTTTGTACGAAACACCGCGTAGAGTTAAGGTTTTTCTAAGGCGTCGTGAAGTCGGCCGAGAACGTTCGCGCGAAGGTCTTAATGGAAAGGTCACGCCGTCCTTTATGCGTTTTTCCTAAGACGACTCGAACGGCGAAAGTCAAGTTCTTCAGGACTTCGAGACCTCGAGACTTTATTGAGGTTGTTTACGATACAGGTCATGTAAAACAACCTGTTCCTTTAAATGCATGTTTAATTAGACCCCCTTACTAGCCAGTGGCTATGGGTCTAACCAGTGTTGTGTATTTTCATGTACTAATAAGAACTTTAAATAAAGATTGATTGATTGATTGACTGATTGATTGATTGATTGACTGATTGATTGATTGATTGATTGATTGATTGATTGATTGATTGATTGATTGATTGATTGATTGATTGATTGATTGATTGATTGATTGATTGATTGATTGAATTCACAACACTGATTAGACCCATAGCTATAGAGTAGTAGATCTAACGGAAGAAAATATATAAGCACAATAACAATTTGTGCAAGAAATTCTTCTTCCCTGTCGATTGTCTTGATGACCTCGTAAGCTTTCTGCACTTAACTATGTTTTGCATCGGCTCCAGGATTGAAAACATTGGGAAGCTTTCTGCACATCTCGTGGCTTTGTACTGCCTCTGGGAACGGCATGCCTGTCGACAAAGCGACGATGTCATGTGATGATGTCATCATATGACGTCACAAATTCGGGAGACCCGTGGCGTCATGACGTGTCCCGTATTCCCCCCTTGTCGTCCTTGTCCCATTTATGCTAGTGATCAGGTCATATTACACTCGATACCAACTATCCAAACTGTCCCCCTTAATTTTCGAAAATGAAGCAGGCAGTCGTCCGTGCATCCACCCCCCACGGACGACTGCTTGCTTCATTTTCGAAAATTAAATGAAGGAACAACCCTCGTTTACCACCCTCTCCGCTCATGTGTAAGAGGTGTGTTTCTACGCTGCTTGGAGTAATAAAGTGCTCGGTTGTTACACTCTTAAGAATAAACGGTGTATCTGGGAGGTCTCTCGGACATTAAAAAAAAAAAAAAGTCATGCCAGGCCTGCGCGGAAAATGCAGTGCAGCCGCAGCGAAGCGTGGAGGAACGGCCTTTCTAGATCCCTTTGCAAGCTCTCTTGGGGCGACTACTGCGAGTATAGTTGCAGGGTACCCACTACACTATGAATGATAACAGTTTTGCGAAGTAGGGAAGTACCCACGACGCCATGATCCTTCATTGTGTGGAAAAGCGAGGTACCGCCCACAATGCGTGTTTATATATACTCACCACCGCACGCCTGGTTGCAGGCGTCCTCGTTCTCGAAGCGGTTCCTGCCGACCAGGCAGCCCGTCTCGTCGTTGTCCAGGCGGTGGCACGTGCCCTGGCTGTAGTAGAACTGGTACACCTTGTCGTCCGTGGTGCACAGTCGGAACCGGGGCTCGTCGCACTTGTGCCCCGAGGCGGCTGCGTTGGCGAAGTCGTGCGGTCTCGCCTTTCAACTCATCGCAATACAAAAGCTTGCGTAATGTTGAGGTTGATATTAACTTCATTGATATTAAATTGATATTAACATCAAGAATTCGACATGGGGTTTATATCAATCAGAGAAAAACTCCAGAAGTAAAGATGATCCTGTGTTTTTGCGAGGTGCCAAATACGTGTACCGCTGTTGCCTTACCCCCCAGGTTCTCAAACAAGCCTCGACTCGAAGTTTGTCCTTCACTTGACCGAGTTGAGCACACCGTCGCTGCTCGATTGAACATGATGCCGCGTTTCTCAAGAACCGCTGCAGGTCATCGCTGATACGAAGTGACTTGTTCTGCCTAGAGACGGTGATCCCATCTACTTTCTTAAGTCAAGGTGAGGCGTTCAGTGAAGGGACGTTCTAGAATACAGGGCGATGCTTCGGCTATATGCTTGGGCAAACAGTTGGAGTTGGCCAAGACCAACTCACTCATAAGAGACCGCGGTCCTTTGTGCATTTGCCTAAGACGACTTAAAGGCGAACGCTATCTTCTTGTTCTCAGTGGTTTGTATTGATACCCCCCCCCCCCCCTAAAGCTTTTCTGCTCCCAACGTGGTTTTGCACTGCCTCCGGAAGCGGCCCACTTTTGACCAATCGCCGATGCCGTGTGATGACGTCATCAAGTGAAGTCAAATTTTTTAGAGCTATGACGTCATAGTGACATGAACACATGCTTTTTAACACGAAAGTGTTTTATGCCGGGGTCCACCAAGATTTGAGTGACGTATTTCCGTCATGGAAATGACATCGAAAAAATACGCATGATCAGAAGATAAAGAAAAAAAGTTCCGTGAACGGGAGTCGAACCTACGACCTCTTCGTCCGCTACGAGAGATGCCGGGCACGCTATCCACTGCGCCACGGTCACATACTCTGTAGGCTTTAAAAAAAGCCTTTTATATTTACCACTGTTATTTCACAGTGCTCTTGCTAAATTGAAGTATTGCATTATGTTGCATTATGACCGTGAAATGCACGATTAGTTCCTTCAAGGCGTCGTTTCTACGCGTTCGTCCCTTTCGGCGCGTTTTCGAATAGGAAAAGTGCAATTTGTCGACGCATTACCGCACCGCCAGGTGGCGACCTTACCCCTAGCATCGTCCTCGCTGATAGCATCCGTCCATCCCAAATATAGCTCTGCGACGCGCGAGTGGTTCGCTTGGCCGTTAACTCCGCGTTCCTAGCTCGCCCAGCGAAAAATCGCAGCCGGCCAACGGGGAAGATACGACGCGCGTTGCGTTTCCCTCTGGTCAGGCAGCGTTGTTCAATAACTCTAACATGCCGCGATTAGGCGACCTTAGCCGAAGTTCGGCGTCCCATCAGTGACGCTGTTCTGGCTGTCACACCGCTTTCTCTAATTCCGCTCTCACCGTACAGCTACCACAAGCATCTATGACCACAACGGTCTGTTTAATCATTGATCATGAACGTTAGTATGATCATGGACGGTAGTAGGTAATGGACAGATATACCACCAAGCGTCAACGTGGATGCATCCACGTTAAACGGTGCCATAACTGTCAAACACAAATTGACGTTGTGCAAGCTATCTCATATCAATGTACACTAAACATTCAACTACTTCTGTAAGGACACGTTTCACTTTCGTGTAATACCAATTCCTATGACGGAGGGATCAACCATGTTTTTTTTGTTTTTTTTTCTATCCTTCACGTTGACGCCGACGGGTCACTTTTCGTGTTTGATGATTCATCTAAGGCTTTCGCCTTAACAAAGAAATTAGCGCACGGAAGCAGTACGATAGGTACCCTTGCACTTGGAGTCGCAGTGGCTGTAGATGCTGAACCTGTCCTCGTTGACGGGGCAGTGCGTGTGCTGCAGCCACTCGGCGCAGAAGAAGCCGCCGTACGAGGACTCGGCCACGTAGAAGGCCCGCTCGCGGAACGACTCGAAGTCGCAAGGCACCACGGTCACGTTCAGGCACGCCGCTGAAAAAAAAAATTAAAATCCGATGCAGAGTTTCTTCAGGGCCCGTATTTTGTACTTCTACAGCGAAAGCTGCTGTGAGGTCACAACAACAGCCGATTTTGGTGGCGTAGTTCTTCGCCGCCGCCGGTGTCAGTACAGTAACCGCTCACGCGCACAGTGACAAAGAGAAAAGGGTAAAAAAAGGGGGGACAGGGGTGGGTGGGTATTTACTATGCAAAGCTTGAACAGCGCGACTGAACGCGGACCGAGAAGAACGCACACACGCGCGCCTACACACACACGCGCGCCTACACACACACACACACACACACACACACACACACACACACACACACACACACACACACACACACACACACACACACACACACACACACACACACACACACACACACACACATACGCACACACTGTATTCAGCGCGAGCCGACCACACAAGACAGGCGACAGGACAAAGCGCTTCGTACGTTCGTCTGCCTTGGGTGGTCGTTTTCGGCTGAAGAGCAATATAGATTCGCAACCAACTAGCCCGTCAACTCGTCGTGTTGGCAACAATGTACTCGCTCTAAATTATCCTTCGCTTTTACTCACCAGGTGGCCGCCATTTGGGTGCCGTGCTCTTGGCGGCGGGCGCGTCTGTGCCGAAGGGCCACAGGATGCGCCGAACCAGGCTTCGGGAAGTGGCCGTCGAACTGACGGTCGAATCAGCCGCGGCGTCGGCGACCGTGCGGCGGGCCACAATCTTACTGGGCGTCGCGGCGGCCATTGGTGAGCTGCCGGCCGCGCCCGTCACTGTCGCGGCCATCTTGATGTCACCGCCGCCTGCGGGAACGCGGTGCGGCAAACACCGCACTCATTCGAATCTCTGCGCGCATACAACTAAAAGTTGACGGCAATTTTCGAAGCTGACTTCACTACGCCATACATACAGAGACGGTTCCGAACAAGTGTGAAGCTCAGGAAATGCTGATATTTTATTCTGACATTGAACTCCATTTTCGCATGGCACCCCTATTGACATCGGTGCTATCATGACGTCAGGCTGCAGTATCAATTACGATCCCTTCCCGCAACAGTATGGCCGGTTCTGATGTTCTCAGGTGCCAAAAGCATTTGAAGTGGCCGCTTGCGCGCAACCAACAGAACCACGGAACGGTGAGACATTGGTTAAGAGTCGCGACGTCTTGCGCGAGCACGTGACACGGAGGCCATACCGTGACGCGCTCGTGACGTCAGAGTACAGTAGGAACCGGAACTAGGTGGGCTATTCTTGACACTGTCACATTCCGCCATATTGTCATATTGCGTAACGGCGGCACTTGAAGCGAATGAGAGAGGCCGTAGCAGCCCTCTCGGCCAATCAGCGTTCAACAATGGCGGATTTCGAGACAATATCCAGAATACCATCCTAGCTTTTAAAGACACGTTGCAATTCATTCTTCAACACGCACTCACGCTTACCAGTAACCTTTCTAAGCTCTTTCTAAGCTTGGCTTTTCATTTGACGCAAGAAAACGGCGACTGAAAAGACTAATGAAATAGTACCGCTCATGTTGTCGGACACATTCTCCGGCGGTCGGCGGAGTCGCAAGCCGTCCGGCTCATTCCGTCTGTCTATAGACTATTTTCCGTAAGACATCTGGGCGCCACCATCTTGGGCTGTTAGGCCGTTGGTTCCTTGTTTTTTGTTTGTACATCGTGACGTGAATATTTAAGGCCCTGAAATATCGTGTGCACCCACCCAACCGTTTTCATGCGTATGCGTCTACTGTAACACTGTTTGTTTAGTTGTTAAATATACAAAACACAAAGGTTAACAGCCCAATAAGGCGGCCCTCAAACCCATCCGTAAAATAGTCTATAGAGTGCGCGCCAATCGGGGAATGCCGATATTCATCCGTCTTTGAGTAGGAAATGCTGCTGCATTCTAAAACCATACCCGACTCTTGATTTGATTCCACAGGCCGAACCACGAAATTGCAAAGGCCACAAAAATGCAAAAATGAACAAATTATTTGAAATTTTAATTGAAATCAAGCAAAAGTAAGCCGTATCAGTTCAAGAAAGCTTGAAGTGAAGTTTATTCATACGTCTGGTGATCATAATTTCTTGCACGGGGAGTGAAGAATCGGAGGTCCCAAAGTAAGAACTTTCGCGGGGACCTCCAAACAAAAAGTAAGCAGCGGATCGGTACATAGGTCAACAGTGGCGAATTAGCAGTAAAATATAGGGCAACATAAGAATCATTGACATGTTTAAAACGAAACATGTGAAATAACACATTAGAGTGACAATCTAATAAATGAATTCGCGTTAGGATAATAGAAGCAACGTCAGGTGGGCTTACTGCGAAGGACTGCAGGCGCTACCACTTCGGGCGTGATCTCCGCGGGCGCGAAGATCATTTGGCGCACGCCTGTGTAGAGAAAGACATCTTAAATTACATATTTTATAACTAATTCATACAGCGTATATTATTACACTTGTACGTATCCCCTGAAAGGGCTCGCAATCCTGGTGACAGCTCTAATTGTCTAATAATAATGATAATAATAATAATAATAATAATAATAATAATAATAATAATAATAATAATAATAATAATAATAATAATAATAATAATAATAATAATATAGCTTATTGCAATTCGAACGTAATGTGAATTCACATCGATTGTTATAATACATACGAGTATTCCTTATTTGTTGTGACAGTTTCAAAAGCGCACACAGGTTTACTCATCAAAAAACGTTCTTTTTTTAATGCACCGGGAAATGCATTTTTAACATGTGATGCCTTTGGGATTCTTACGGAAAAACATTTGATGACTAAATCTTGTAGTCATTACTAGAGGCCGGATTTTTAGGCACTTAAAAAGCGTATTTTAGGCGCCAAAAATAGGCAGGCAAAACACAGTTTTAGGCTTCCAAAATCGTAAATATAGGCACAATAAATTTTCACATAAATTCAAAATATTTCAAGCAAAGACGTATGCGACCTGTATTTACGACAGAAAAGCAAGAAATGTTATTGTTCACGATGACAAAAAGGCGCCAACAGTTGAACATAGCCACGCAATTGTCCTTTTTGCCGCACGGTTCGTAGAACACAGTCTCTCCTTTTATTCTCTATCATGGTGAGTAAAGTGTCCACCGTGGAATGGACACAGTCGTGGATCTCTTTATTTTCGGTATGCACAGAAACATGCAGTTAGACCGCTAAAAAAACCAGAAGGAAGGGATGCCTCGTATTGGCCGGGTATAATCGCGTAGGGTCAGTTGCTACTCTGTCGACGAACACTTTAAAGGGCCCCCTACCAGGTCTGAGCATTTTGAACTCACAAGTCTTTTGCATGAACTGGGCGCTCACGATCACGTCTGCCAATATTTTCAACGTTACGCGCCGCGAAAAAATGTGAAATTTCAAAATGAACACCGCTTGCCCTCCTCGCAGGCGCGCGACCCAATATGGAGGGGTTGGACGTACAGCAAGGAATGCTCCTGCGTAGCTATCTGAGCTCTAACATCGCTCTTCTACGTAGACATTGGTGCTCTGACATCGCTCGCAGTAGCACGTGACACTGCGAGAATTATTCGAGGCGACTTGTATAATTTCTGTAATATGTTTCTTAAATAGATGAATGAAAGTTGAGAGATATAATAAAACACACAAGCGCAATGTGTTTGCATTTTTTATTGTTTATTTCTTACTTCGTATCGCTGCGAGATGTCAGACTGATCTGCCTCAATTTCGTATGCGTTCGTGTTTCCGCCATTCCCGCGTCGCGCCGGCACCAGAACAACGCTTGGCGCGATTTTGGTGCATTGCCCCTAACAACAGTTCCAGCTGTGCGACGCGGTGTGTCGCGGTAAGGATACGTGATTCGTGCCAGCCTCTCCAAACGTGCGCGCACTGAAAGATCCATCCCAAAGAAATAGGCAGCACACTACAGAGAACGCCGAAATGACACAACACCGCTCGCGTGCACGAGCTGGCTCAGGCACGTCATGCGCACGTGACCTTGCGTGCACATGACGCCTCCTCGCATAATGGTTTCGCGGCTCGTAATGAACCAACTTAAAAAAATATTGTGGTCCAACGCTCTTCACTGGGCACGCATCAACAAACAAAACCAAACCCGCGTGCATATAACATTTTTCGTACTTTTGATCTACACTCTCCTTTCCCCTGACAGCACTCCATGGTTTCGCTTTCGTCCGTCACCTTCCCGCGGCTGCACAGAAGGACCTCCTATTTCTTGCCCACTGCCACACCCATGTCTTCAAGGTGGTTCACTTCCTTGAGGACACTGGAATGGACAAACGGCTCTAGAAGTCAACCGCCGCGTCCATGACCAAGGACGCCACTCTCCCTTCTCATCTTCTCTTCCCATGTTTATTTCCATCTCCCCATTCTATAGCAGACGCTGACTTGCTCCCACTTAGGGTTGCAGAAACAGCGTCTTTTCCTCTCCTGAACCTCTCCTCCCTCAGCCGCTCGCGACATCTCAGCGTGTTGGCTTAAGATGGCCGGCGCGTCCCATTTTAGGGCTGCCAGCGGTTGTTTTCCGGAGTTGGTTGAACCAGAAGGCTAGTTTGAACTCCCTAGTATTCCTAAAGGTCAGTATTGCCTGGTAACATGTATAACGGTCTCAAACTGCACTCGAAAGTGAAATTTGGGGTTAAATAGTGTTCATATAAGCACTCATTTGGAAAATAGGCATTTATAGGCACCTATAGGCGTTTAGGCACGATCGCCAAAAATAGGCATTTCTAGGCACTATAAAAACACTATAAAAGCCCTTCTTAACCTCTAATTCGTGCTCATATATCAATGCGGCACGATAGGAACTCAAGGAAAAAAATAGGCATTTGCCTATAATCCGGTCTCTAGTCATTACACACTGCCGCAATTCGTAATTTACGGAGAATTTTACGGTTATCTCTGACCTCGTTGCGCCTTGCTTTCGCCGGAGGGGAGCGGTGGTGGCGGTGGAAAAGGGCATTGCCACAATTGTGTTGTTTTTTTTTGTTTTTTAGGTGGTATTCCAGTCACCCTTTACGTAGCATTGTGCATGCGTTTGTATGTGTGCGTGTGTGAATAAACATGCAAAATTCAAAATTTTCTGGATTACAATGAAAACAACAACAAACACTCTCCATCTGGCGTTGCCAACGGTGGTGGTGCTTGTCGTTGTGCGCGTCAAAAGAGCAAAGATGCTCAAAATGCTCATAACGTCATGTGGGATTTTAAATATCTTGGGGTTTTATGTACAAGGTGTTCAAAATTCAGCTTTGTTTATCTTAAAATTTAGCACTAAGAGGTACGTGAAAACTGCCTTTGTAGATAAGTTACGTGTCCAGGTGGACACAAAGTGAGACAATAATTATCCCTTTCAGCCGCCCAATTGTCTAAGACTGAAGAAAGAACATTTTAGTGACTGCAGCAAGCGGTCATGTTTGTATTGAAATGTTGGAGGCAGTAGTGTTTCTATATACAGTTCCACTTGGAAGAATTCGTCTAGCATGTCTCTGCTCCGAGATATCCCGCTGCAAAGTTTAATCGCTGTTTGCATGATTGCGCATGTAAGACAGTGACCACTGGTGCTAAAAGGCATAGGCAAAGATGATAACGGTTACCTTTTTACTACCGGCTGGCGATAGCAAGCAATCACTGCTCTTCACATCAGGGAAGAACACTGCTCCGATCCGCACCGCCTTGCATGCGTAATCATGCAGACCGCAATTAAACTTTGCAGCGGGATATGTCGGAGCACCGACATGCTTGGAGAATTCTCCCAAGTGAAACTGCGTAGAAACGCGACTGTTTCCAACTTTTCAATACAAACATGCCCGCTGGCGGTAGACACATTAAAGTTTATTATTAAATGTTTCCTAATGTCTGACCACGATAATTATTGTCTCACTTTGTGTCCCCCAAGATACATAAGTTATTTGCAAAGGTGGTTTTTGTGTTCTTTAAAATGCCGAATTTTAAGAAAACCATGAAGGTTAACTTTGAACACCCGCTAGGGTGCCGTTCAATTAGTATGTAAAACTTTTTTTTTACATTTACCTGAATATAGTAGGAGCAAGATTATGAATCTACATGTTAAGCCCAAGCAGCTAAGCCCAAGCAGGACAGATAGACGACGACTATCTGTCCTGCAGGAAAGGAGCTGCACATGCAACCATCGCCTTCATGCGCTCACCGGCGGTCTTGTACTCAAAGAGCACCAGGCCGACCACGAGCACGGCGAGGAACACGTAGAAGACGCCGGGAAAGAGCCAGCTCAGGCAGCGACCGCCTTCCTCCCCTGCAAAGGTAGCAAGGTGTTGCAGCAAGCGGTTATGGGCGACAAAACACTCGATGTGTTGTCAAACCTTTGGAAAATATTTAGTCAAAAGTATTACCATTCCCATACCCTTGCAGCAACCTACGTTGACTTCGTTGAAGAGCCATGCTGGTACATTTCACTGAGGCCCACACACAGTTACCGAACTTGGGCCCGTCAGAGAGACTGGCAAGTTCTACAAAGTAGGTGAACTTCACAAGGAATTCAAATCGCGTTTGAACAAGCGCGACGATTACCTTCGAAAGCGATTTACCTCAGCACAGCTGCCCGAAGCACTGCCAGTTAAACCACGGAATATCCCGAGATGCCAGGCTATCGTAAAGGTGGTTAGATACGGAGAGAAAGAGGCAAAAAAAGAAGTACTCTACAGTTACATCAAAGGGGCCCTGCAACTTTTATTTCCAGGTCCGCCTTGGTGGTACGGTGGTTATGGTGCTGGGCTGCTGACCCGAAGACTACTGATTCAATCCAAGGTCGCATTTCGGTGGAAGCTAAATGCTAGAAGCCCGTGAACTGCGCGTTGTGAGTGCACGTTAAAGAACACGAGAGGGTCGAAATTTCCGGAGCCCTCTACTACGGCGTCTCCCATCCCCACGACATGATTACGAGAGACGCCGTTGTGGATGGCTGCGGAAATTTCGACCACCTGGTGCGCCTAAACCTAAGCACACTGTGCTCTAGTACTCTGCATTGATCGAAATGAGGCCGCCGTGTCATTCGATCCCGCGACCTCCGGGTTAGCATACGAGCACCATAACCACTATAGACCACCACGGTGGGTTGCACATTGCTGCTATATACCCGCGCTACCCGCAAATCAATCAATCAATCAATCAATCAATCAATCAATCAATCAATCAATCAATCAATCAATCAATCAATCAATCCCCTCTTTATGTCAGACAAGCGTTTGTCTCGGATACAAGGGCAAAATGCAGATGTGCTCTGCCTGACAGGACCCCAGCACCCGAGGGGTCAAAGGGGTCACCCACCTTCGAGACCTTCGACGACTGAAGTATCCCGGTCGGAGCTGGCACTGCTACCTTCCAGCGTCGCGGTACTCTCGCTGTACGTCGTGGTTGTCGAGTAAGGCATGACTAAATAATGCACGGCTGATCGCAAGCGTTCGCAACGGCCGACGAACAGGCAAATGTACCTTTCTTCCACTTCTTCCTCGTGCACTGCCCTTGGCACGCACTCGCGCGCTGGAGACCACGGTCTCCAGCGCCCTTTGCGAATGATGATGATTATGATGATTAAGGTATCCTCTTCCTGATGGCATCATCATCAGCAGCAGCAGCAGTGGCAGCAGCAGCCTGACAACGCCCACTGCAGGGCAAAAGCCTCTCCCACGTTTCGCCAATCAACCCTGTCCAGCGCTAGCAGATGCCACGTTATCTGCGCAAACTTCTTAATCTCTAAAGTAGAGCAGTCAAGGCGGTAATGCGGGCTAGTTGGTGGGGATAACTGGCATTCATTTCGGCAGTGCAAAAAAAAATTTAACTCGCAGACACAGAAGAGGACACACAAACAGGACGAGCGCCCATCCTGTTTATGTGTCCTCTTCTGTGTCTGCGTGTTAAATTTTTTTTTCGCTACCAAAATGACTGTAAGCGATTCTTAATCTCATCTGCCCAACTAACTTTGTGGCTCCCCCCTCGCATGCTTGCCTTCTCTTGGAACCCAGTATGCTACTCTTCGGGGTTACCGTTGGGTGGACATGAAAAGGCGCCAGAACTCACGCCAAAGGCAGCCAAAGTAGCCATGTCATTTGATATTATCGCCAAATTTCTAGCCAAATAGAACAGAAGCGGTATTATCAACAGAGTCTTTACTATTGATGAATAAATAAAACCATTTTGAATAAGTAAAACCACAAGTTTAAAAAAGAGCCATGGCGCCAACTGGAAATTCTCGTCGCCAACGGGGTCCAAAAGTAGCCAATTTGGCGCAAAGTAGCCACCAACGGCAACCCTGCTACTCCTAATGCCCAGCGGTTATCTTGCCTACGCGCTTCATGCCCTGTCCATGGCCACTTCTACTTGATTTCGAATAATGTCTTTAACACCCGTTTGTGATCCCTGACCCACTCTTCTCTCTTCTTGTGCCTTGAGGTTACACCTGTAACACCTTATTTCACCTTACAATTACACCTTCCTGATGGAACTCACGCACAGAGGGGGATGGGCCCAGAACCGGGCGACAGGATGTATCGCATATTGTCGCTACGTGGAAAGATCAAGACACGGGACTTGGTTGTGACGAGAATAGACAAGGCTGTATTCACACACAAGATCTTACCATCGTCATTCATCACTCTTTCGATCCCAAGTCCCCCCCTCCCCAGTGTAGAGTAGCAGGCCAGAGCAAACTGTAGCCGACCTCTCTGCCTTTCTGTAAATAAATTCTTTCTCTCTCCCAAGATCACAAGAGTATGATGATAATGATGATGATGATGATGGCCTCTATGTATGGCTCAAACCCACTCTGGAGGATTGGCCAATGGATGGATGATGGAACTTTATGTCGCGTCTCTCAGGGGACTGGCCAAGGAACGAATAATTTATAGATAAAAGTGATTACATATGTATTGTATCACTAAATAATTATAGAATACTAGACGCCCCAACGTCGTCTTCCTCGGGGAGCTAAAAGCTGGTGCACGTGCTGCTCGCTTCGTTCTCCTCTGTCTTCCTGCCGGCTATTAATCATGACAATATGAAGCTATGAAGCTAAAGGAACGTGCTAACTTAGCTTAAAAATAAAACATCGAATGAGTGAAAATTCCAAACTAGCAGTCGGTCAGAATAGATGATGAAACTATTGACTGAAATAACAACCACGTGGTGATGAACATCTCGATGTGAAGTTATATATAAAGAGTCGAAGCGAAAAAATTCGGAGGCCTTCCATTATCGTGAAGATGCAAGCCGGCAAAGCCAGCGGCTGTGGCTGTGGCTGCGGCTGCGCATTTTGCAGAAGCGGTTTCACGTTGTTTTCCATTCGTGCTTCCGTGCGCGTTGGGGCTCCTTCGATTCCCGCCAGTGTTGCCAGATGCTACAGAGCAAATAAGCGAATACTCATCACAAAACCAGCCCAAAAGAAGCGGAAACAATGAATTTTCCCATTCTTGAAAATATTTATAATTATGATTTAAAAAAAAAATGTCACACAAACACGAAGGACAGTTCAAAAAAAATCCCCTAATTGTTTTGTAGAGCTAAAATATGTGCAACTGTGAACGAAAGCACATATCTAATTCTTAATATTGCCTCCATGGTAGTCTCCATTCTGTTGAAGGCACGTTTGCCAGCGCATGATTAACGTTACATGTTGATTCCCTCAACGTATGTCTGACTTGAACACTCAACCATAAGCGTGCACACGTGGGAGGGGGGTCAGGGGGGGGGGAGGGGGGGGCACAAAATGTTCCCCATTCATTGACTTAGTAGGACGGGTGGGGGAGGGGGGGGGGGCCGCTGCGATGATTCTTCGCCCCCCTTGATGGAGAACCCTACACAATCCTATACACTCAACTACTCAAAGTTATTATTATTTTATTATTTAGCAATACTGCAGACCACCGTGTGGTCCATGCAGGAGGGGTTGTACAGTGATCACAGAATCATAAGAACATCGCAATCACAGCGAAAAAGAGAAAAAAGTAAGAACAATGAGAAACATAGGAACGCAAGAGAAACATCAATTACAATCAGGACACATAATACAAATTTTCTAGTTGGCATTCAAAGTCATCGGCATCAACAAGAGTGGAGGGTAGAGCATTCCATTCGGACAGAGTTCTAGGGGGGAAAAGCTGAATTTATGCCATTTTGTTTTCGCAAAAATTGGGGCAAGTGCCCTACTGTGGGTCATCGACAAACACGCTATTAGTGAATGACAAACGCACACTGGTGAGCGTGACGATCACTAAATTAACTATATTTGCTGCAAAATGCAAATAAGCCCAAGAAAACGCGACAAGCGACTGGAAAATTCTACAAACGACTCGGCGAAAAAAGAAGCCGAAATCCGCTTATTTTAAGCGGAACTGACAACTCTGGTTTCCGCTCTTTTTCCTCCGAGCGAACGACGCGCGTCCGTCCCATGGCGAGTCCAAAGGGCAACTGCTGATAACAGCGCTAGCATGATCTCTACGTCACGAGAACAAAGGGGCACAGCGATTGGTCGGAAGTGCCGCCGCCGAATATCACGATGTTTCTGAAAGATTGCGTCGCCGATGGCGAAGGGGCAAGGCATAGAGTTAATATTGTAGTGGTGAAAGAGCAAGGGATTCGCCACTGGGACGCTCGCTCTGTGCGACGCGCGAGCGCTGTTCACGAGCTGTTGGTGCCGAGCCTGTTAGACTGTTTCCCCACTGCGCCGGCTTGCTGCCAGTTACGAGACGTCGTCAAATAAACCCCCCTTGCAAAGTGGTGGAGGTGCTGGGTAATTAAATCTGGAACTTCGAAGCCGGAAGCTGCCCACAGCCCCGACAATGCCTGAAGAGACCACCGAGCAAGGCACCACCCAGCAAAGCACGACCCAGTCTCCACTGGTAATCGTGCCTCCAACCCTGCGTCAGCGCGATGCCCCCCTTCTTCAGCGGCACCGAGGACCAAGACGTAGAAGACTGGCTGTTGTTGTTTGAAAACGTGAGCGCGAACTCCTATATAAAAGAGGTACGGAGGAGAGTTCAACACCCACCCCCCGTTGCTTCACTTTCACCTTCCCAGGAGGAATGTGATTGTGGAGGAATTGGAGAGGGGGGGTGGGGGGGGGGGGGGGGGGTTAGCCCGGTGGGTGCGGACATTTCCAGGTGCAGTGATTCACTGTGGGCTCTGGCCCAATAATAGGAGCAGTATGAGGGATATTTCGTGGGGTGGAAAAAATGAACTATGAAAACGCTGGGTAATGATGAATTAGTCTGAAGCTTCATTAGTCGGGTTGCACGGACCCCTGAAATTGCTCTGTAGGTGGAACGACATTTACTAGAGGTTTTCGCTCTACGAAGCCTTGATATTTGTTTGAATAATACCAATAAATATGACATCGCATAACGAGAGAGAGAGAGGGGGGACGAAACTTTATTTTTTGTCCTTGCTGGGTTCAAGGGAGGCTGGAGCTGGGAGAATAGCCAACATTCCAACATTCCTCAGGCGGCCAGACGTTGAGTGTTGGCGGCGTCATCAGCCAGGCGAGCTGCCCTTAGAAGGTCTAGATGGTGCTAGAGTGCTGACCAGAAAGACGCGGTGTCAAATCCCGGCGGCGCCTGCCGCATTTTCGATGGAGGCAAAAACGCTTGATGCCCGCGTGCTTAGATTTCGGTGCACATTAAAGAACCCCAGGTGGACGAAATTTTAAGAGCCCTCCACTACGGCGTCCCTCATAATCATGTCGGTGTTTTGGCACGTTCAACCCCAGTAGTTATTAGAAGAAAAATCAATGAATGAAAATCGAATAAACGCTTCGAAGGCAGTTAGGAGCTCACTTATGAACTTGCGCCGGCAGTAACGCCGCGCAAACGCCAGTGCGTCGTGACGGTTCCTGATAAGTTTGAAGGTAGATTATCGCTGATGCTGAGATCAAAACGGCCGGTTTCGCAGTAGCCTACCGAATGCTGTAAGGGCTTGCTGCGCGTGCGCGTAAAGAAGTTAGCTTTCAACTAGAACTTTGCTCAACAAAAATTTTTATGGTGCTGTTGATGAACTGTTGTTGATGACGGTGGTTCCTACGTCAATGGCTCACACCCACCTAGGGAATTGGCCAGGAACGTACAAGGTCTTAATAAAAGAATGGTCACATGTGAATTGCATGACTATTGAGAAATTTTGTAGCCTAATAGCCAATAACATAAAATAATAACAATTTACGAATCTAGCATCGAAATCCTCCTGATTCGATTAAATAAAACGTGTCGTAAGCATCGGGACGAGATGTGTAAATTGTGCCAGGAAGGGCCAGCAACAAACACGTGTTGTGGGAGTGCAATGCAGTTATCAGAATGATGGCAGTCACTTCGGAGACCCTGTCGTCGAGGAGGGCCGCCGCTCTAATCCAGGCGTGGACAGTCCAGCAAGTCCGTGAGGCGGCGTTCAGGCAAGGCCTTGATGTTCCCCCCGTGGGGGACCTAATTCCTGGTAGCGTTAAACTTTGCTGGACGTTCAATAAAGTTGCATCCATCCATCGAAAGGGATGTCTGCACCGCTGCTGGAAATGACTCCAATCGCTGGATTTTCTTCTCCTCAGCTGAAATAAAGACCACTATGTGAGTATCTCGACGTTAAATGATTTTGCTCGGTTCTTTGAAGTGCTGGGCTAATAACGAAATAAAGGCTGCATGCTACCGACAAAAGCGTTAAATATCGCACACTGACTGCTCACGTTGTCCTCACAGAAATGAGCTATGGTATTTGATGTTTCTTGCTGAAACCAGGAACACTAAGATACGCTTTTACCTCTGTACTCAATCTGCCCGGTGGTTATGCTGATGAAGTTTACTCAATCTGTCCAGTGGTTATTCTGGCGAAGTTTCGCGATGCACCTTTGATGATGATGATGACGATTCGCTGCTTCTCCCTTTTTTAACGGACGGGTGTAATGACACACTAGCACACATATATAGAAGAAAAGAAAACAATTTTAAAAATAAAAATATAAAAACACGTCACACCGAAGGGGCCCACCAAAAGAAAAGGGTAAGAAAACCGAACAAAAGGAAAAAGCGGGTAGCAGTATGAATGAATGAACCTTTATTTCGTAGAAGAGAACCGCTCTCGGCCGCAGTTTGGGAATAGGTGGGGAAGGGATTTTTGGGTGAACAGCGTAAGCATGTCAAACTGACATCAGTTCGTGTGAAGCCGTCTTCAGTAGATGTTCAATAGAGTCGCTCTCGCGCGAGATGGTCGACCCCATCTACACCACTCGAAACAGGCTCGGCATAATTCGTGACAGTGCGGGCATCGAGGAGAAGTGTTTCCAATTGCTTGTCTGGTTCCACTCCATTTATCAATTACATTTGGTGTGTATGCTGCGTTGGCCATAACCTTGTTGAGAAATATCTCTTGCTGTCGCATTAGTCCGCCCTTGTCGCTTAACAGAGGTGCTGGTGTAGCTTGTAATAGCCTTCGTTTACTGTCGGTTTTCAGTTTTACGCGAATATAATGCATAAATTCTCAGCCTTCGCGCAACATTTTTAGGTACGGATTGAGGTCCACCAGGTTTGGCGAGGAACTGGGGCGTGGGGTGCTCAATGAATAGTCAAGCCCACCCGCTTGCGCGGCGACCGCATGAGCGGCTTCGTTTCCCCCCTCTGTGCCAGTGTGTCCCGGAGTCCACAAAATTTCCACATTGATTTCGCAGTCCTGTATTCTCTTTACCTTTTTTCTAATGTCGTTGGCCACCGCATATTCAGTCGTTGTTGCAGTTAGCTGAGTCACCGCTTCGAACGAGTCTGTCAATATACGAAAGCTATTTCGATGACTCTCGCTTACAGTGTTCCCTACATCAATCGGAGTAGTGTTGACCGCTCCCCATATGTCCGACAGCTCTGCATGTACGAGTGCACCACCGGGAAGCTGGCAACTGTGATAGCCATTGTGACGGGATGCGTATGTGCTGACCCAGGCCATACTAGCTTGTTCATGAATGATTGTTGCGTCAGTGTAGATGTCGATGGTGTTCTCAGGTTTGCTGAGGCGCTGCCTTTTCTCAAAGAGTTGCCTGGTTTTCGTGTTGCGCCTGGCAATCGGGCGTTGTTGCCTTCGTGCGTTCAGCGGTGCTTCCCATGGTGGTGCTGTGGTCGTTTCCTCGTGCCCCAACCGTGCGTGAACTCGGTTGTCCCAAGCCATGATTTGTTTGCCTTGAGGTCTGTTTTCAAGCAGGCATCTCATGCGAATCCGTGCTTCATGGATGATGTCCCTTATTGGTGGTATCGGCACAAGCTTGAGCAGCTCTTCGTTCCTCGTGTGCTTCGGGAGCCCAGATATCGTACGAAGGGTCGCCCTGTGTAACTTTTCGACGTCACGGAGGTCTCGATCAGAGAACTCATACACAGGTGCTCCATAAAGAATCCTTCCGACAGCGACTGCTTTGGCAAGTGTTTGGCACGTTTTCTGTCTTGCTCCACCGTGTTTATAAAAACACCCAAGAGCACGCTCGACTCGCGCTTGCTAGCACTGTTGTGCTGTGTCACTGTGTTGTATCACTGTACTGCGCCACCCTGTGCTCTGTGCTTTGTCACAATATGTAGAGCGCCCCTAGCGGCGAGAGCCTAAAGCAAATTCGGTGGCCTTCCGGTCGACGCGACTGTGTGGGAGCTTGTGCGTTCCTTCGCATCCATGGCCTCCGAGATGGCGCACCGTAAGGTTTCGGAGGCCACGAGCCACCAAAAATGTTTCGGGGTGGCGCCGTCGGAGTGTTTCCGGTGCGCATGCGCAGAAGACGCCCGTGAAAAAGGTCCATCGACCCTGGAGATCGTGACACAGAGTTGCCAGTTCCCTTTATATAAGTGGTTTTGGGCGTCTTTTTTCGCCGTACTTCACGAACCATAGCGCATTAACGAACGCGGGACAAGAAGCGGACAGAAGCGGACTTTCTACTGAGGCTTTATTGCAGATCCTGAACGTATACGTTAAAATGCCAAGCAAGCCACCCCCCCCCCCCTACGGTGAAAGATAATCCGACCAGATTTTTTTTTTTGGGGGGGGGGGGGGGTTACAGAAGTTCAAGATGGCGGCGGGAGAGCCGCCAAAATTAAAAAATGCTCATCCCTGTTCCTAATGAGATGAATTTTTATATACTGTTTTTATTCCCCCTCGCCAGTGTCAAACGATTCCTCAGAGTCGGACGCAAAAGTTAAGTCCGCGCATTCGGCCTGCAAAGACCTGCGGTCTCCTGGTGGTACCTCGCCGACACCGGAGAGCCTGGCGTGCAGCGCACCCTCCTCCGAGCCATCTAGTGCATTAGATATGCCACACCCGGTGAACGATCGAGTCACCGTTTCTACCGAAACGGCTGTCCAAGCCTGGGATACGAAGCACAGGACATCTTGCCGGGACGGTTTTCGGAGGTTGCCCTTCAGCGTCCGCTCGTCGGGGAGGGGGGCTACGGGGGGAGCTTGCACGGCCATTGGCGCTTATTTCAGATCTCCCAAAAAGTGTTTTGCAATCTTTTTTTGTTCACGTGTCGTTTTCTTTTTTTATTCTGTCCCGTTTCGGAGATAAGCTTCAGTTGTAAGTTCAGCGCTCGTCCGTGGTTCTTCTTTGTCCTTTGTCCTTTTTTGAGCTGGTGTCACATAATGGACCACCAACTTGCCCAAAAATTTGCTCTCCCAAAATAAGGAGGGGGGGGCGCTTGCTCGGCATTTTACGGTGCATATAAGCACGCATCTGAGGCTCCAAAAAGAAACGAAGGAACGTAAGTGAACACGTGTCAACTATGCCTAAACAATCAAGCTCTTTCTTAGATAACCGAAAAGATGGCCTGCTGTCACATTCCTTTCCTGCCCTAGCTATCTCCGACACCTCTACTATTTTTCTAGTTGTCTTGTATAAACGACGATACAGAACCGGAGTCTGATTAAAAAATTACACCAATCTCCCGCTAAAGGGAACCATGCGTAGATGTGAAGCAGCGGGCGCTTACGCTTACACTGGCGGCGGCGTTGACGCTGGCGCTCATGGCAGCGTTGCGCAGGAGAGAAAACTGGGGAGGCGCAAAGCACGCAGTGATGGAGCGGTGTTTCCTACTGGAACATGCCAATCGCTGCTAATGGACAATGAGAGACTGAAGACTCCGACTGGACACAGAGACCTGCAGTCCGCTTTTAGTTAACGCGCACGCTGCGAATTTTTATTGTTCAACAACGCACAGGAGAAATCTCCCACCGGCACCACCTTGCAGGTCAAGATCCACTGCCATGTATACGGGGTGGCCAATGAACGGTTGTGCAGCGCGATCAGTCGGTTTTTTCAACCAAGAAACTCGCTAGCAGACGCTGCCTGTGTCGGCGTCACGAGGCGAGAGATAGGGGGGAGCGTAGGAGAGGAGAGAGGGGCGGGGACGCGCATGCGCAGTGGGAGTGTCCACGCCACGGGCAGGGATGCCTAGAGGAGAGAGGGGGGAGCGTAGTAGAGGAGAAAGAGGGGGGGGACGCGCATGCGCAGTGAGGGTGTGGTTGCCGCGGGGAGGGATGCCCAGAGGAGAGGGGGGAAAGGAGGTTTCTTTTTTTTAAAAGGGTTTGCGCATGCGCAGTAAGGGTGGTCACGCCGCACACCACCACCGGATTAAGCTTCGCCATAAGATGCTTCACGTCTGAAAAAGGAAGGCATTGTGGCTTCGCGTCACATTTTTTGTAATCCACAGCGAGTTGTTCATCTATTGCTGTATTTTGTAGCGTTAGCTACACTGGCCCGTTTCGCGCGGCTCATCAAGAGCCGTGCTGCGCATGCGCGATGATCAGTGATGTCACACAGCTGGCGAGCCGGAGCCGGCATCTCCCGCGCACTCCGCCGCCGCCGCGCGCGACTCACCGCTGCCGGTCTGCGCATTCCAGAGGAGTTACGTCGTAGCCGTGGTAGACGCAGTGGCGCCGGCGCGCGCGCGCAACCTTCGCTGTGCAGTCGCCGTCTGACACTGCGCTGGAGCCACGGCGCTTCTGACTGGCGCTTGCCAGTGTGATATAGCCATGGAGAAGGAGAGCGCAAATGCTGCTCAACGGCGCAGAAGAGCGGAGAAGCTTGACTCATCGGATTCCGAAGTAGTTGCCTGGCAATTAGCGTCCCAAGCTGGGATTTGGGATTCATGGAAGCAGGATTTGAGCAGGATTTGGGATTCACCACCATTCATATTGTCTATCAGAGACAGATAATTCCAAATACTGCGTTGGGGCCATAGAGACGGCAGAGTGTTACTTCACTGATCACCGAGCCGTCTTTGTGGTAATAGAGAAGCAACAACGTTGAGCAAAAATTAATATACATGTGCCACATAATACGTATACCGTGTGTGTGTCATTCGAGCAGCAGTAAGCATGATAATCAAGCTAATCCTAGACAATCTAGGCAATCAGGAAAAGCTAAGAATAATCAGCTGAAGCTTTGCTAACGCAACGTATATCCTGGCATAGCCAAGCTAAGCCACTGCAACATGTTTTAATTTCATTGTTGTGCTCGAGCAAACGCACATCGTAGCACCTGCCGGTCTGGCCTACGTAATGTCTTCCACGTGAGAGAAATTTTGTAAACCGCACCTCTTGTGCAGGAGACGTAAGATTTTCACCACATAGCCCCAGGGTCAATTGCGAAACTGCATCGGCATAACGACCGGGCAGATAGAGTACGGAAGTAAAAGCGTTTCTTAGTGTTCCTGGTTTAAGCACGAAACATCAAATATCATATAGCTCATTTCTGTGAAGCCGACGTGAACAAAACACGCGAAATTTAACGCGTTCGTCAATAACATGCAGCCTTTATTTCTAATTCGCAAAGCGCTTTAAAGATCCGAGCAAAATCATTTAACCTTGAGATATTCGCGTCATTTTTATTTTAGCCGCGGAGAGGAATTCCAGCTATCGGAATATCTCCAACAGCGGAGCAGACAACCCTATGGACGGATGGATGGATGGATGGATGCAACTTTATTGAACGTCCAGCCAGGTTTAACGCGACCCGAGCTGAGGTCTCCCACTGGAGAACATCCAAGACCTTGCCTCAACGCCGCCTCACGTACTTGCTGGACTGTCCACGCCTGGATGAGAGCGGCGGCCCACCTCGACGACAGGGTCTCCGAAGTAACTGTCATCATTCTTACAGTTGCATTGCACTCCCACAACACATTTTTGTTGCTGACCCGTCCTGGAACAATTTACACGTCTCGTCCTGATGCTTGCGACATCTTATTCAGTTCAATCAGAAAGATTTCGATGCTAGATTCGTAAATCGATATTATTTTATGTTATTGGCTATTACAAAATTTCTCAATAGTCATGCGATTCACATGTGACCTTTCTTTTATTTAGAACTTGTACGTTCCTCGCCAATTCCCTAGGTGGGTGTGAGCCATGGACGGAGGAACCACCGTCATGAACAACAGCTCATCAGCACCATAAAAATTTTCGTTGAGCCAAGTTCTGGTTGAAAGCTAACTTGTATACGCGCACGCGCAGCAAGCGCTTATGGGATTCGTTAGGCTACTGCAAATGTTTTTTTTCAGCATCAGCGATAATGTACCTTCAAACATATGAGAAATCATGACGTGCTGTCACCTTCAAACTTATGAGGAACCAACATGACGTACTGGCGTTTGTGCGGTGTTACTGCAGGCGCAAGTTCATCAGCATGCATCCAATTCCCTTCGAAGGATTTAATCGATTTTCATTCGTTGATGTGCCTTCTAATAACTACTGTCGTTGAACGTCCCAAAACACCGACATGACTATGAGGGACGCCGTAGTGGAGGGCTCTGGAAATTTTAACGCGACAGTGTTGAAGAGCTCGTTTCGCAGAAATTCCGGCGTCGGCGTCGGTGTCGGCGTCGGTGTCGGGGTTGGTGTCGTTGGTTGTGAGCGAAAAATCATCATCTTGTCCGTGACCGAAAATTCGAGAAAGATGCAAATAAAATAAATGAATAAAAATTTCCGGGTCCAAGTGAGGATCGAACCCGGGCCGTACGCGTGGCAAGCAGGTGTTCTACCACACAGCCACGCCTCTGATTGGAAATACAGTGAAAATAACTTCCTCTGCTTGGAAATGAAGTGAAAATAACTTTCATGCTTCGCAAACGCAAGCGCCCTTTATATAGGCGTCGCAATATAAGATGTAATATCCCAGGAATATTGCGTGGTACAAGCGTACATTGCCATCGGGCGGCAGAATATGTGACTATCATAACGATTTCGTAGTTTAAAGGCGGCCACCCATTACAAACGGCACACACCTTACGGCGCGTATTCCCTTAACACCACGTAGTGGGTGCATAGTGGATGAAGTAGGCACTCGGGACAGGATATCGCTATCGCGTTCAACTCTTAAAGGCGAAGATTAAGGGTCCTCCAAATTTTGACCACCTGGGGTGCTTTAACGTGCACCTAAATCTAAGCACTCGGGCCTCAAGCATTTTCGCCTGCACCGAAAATGCGGCAGGCGCGTCCGGGATTCGTTACGGTGACTTTCGGGTCAACACTCGAGCACCATCTAGAGCACTGTTCTAAGGGCAGCTCGTCTGGCTGATGACGCCGCCAACACTCAACGTCTGGCTGCCTGAGGAATGTTGGCCGCCTGAGGAATGTTGGAATGTTGGCTATTCTCCCAGCTCCAGCCTCCCTTGAACCCAGAAAGGACAAAAACTAAAGTTTCGTCCCTCTCTCTGTCTCTCGTTATGCGACGTCATATTTATTGGTCTTATTCAAACCGATTTCAAAGCTTCGCAGAGCGAAAACCTCTAGTAAATTTCGTTCCACCTAGAGCAATTTCAGGGGTCCGTACAACCCGACTAATGAAGCTTCAGACTAATTCATTACCCAGCCTTTTCATACTTCATCTTTTCCACCCCACAGAATATCCCTCACGCAGCTCCTATTGTGGGCCAGAGCCCACAGTGTATCACTGCGCCGGGAAATGTTCACACGCACCGGTCTATCCCCTATTCCTTAACCCTCACATTCACCCTGGGAAACTGGGCTGACCAGCGCTCAGCCACAGGAGGAGCATTGGTTGATCCAGCGGACCCGTGGAGTGGCGCGAGCCAATGCGGCCGTTAACTAAGGGCTCCACCCAACGAGGAAGATCAGTTGTAATTGTACAAATAAACTCTATTTTCTCTCTCTCTATCTCTGGTCTCCCCAAGTTGTCTTACCTTGTCGGCAGTATAGGGCAGCCGTAATATTGCAATATTTCACCTGTTCTACTGAGGGGACGTTCGCTTTCGTTAAGCATTTCTTTTTATTACACGCGCTCTTACGCTCCTCTAAGAAAGGACTGCAGGAAAAGTTCCCACGACACGAAACGAGAAGTTGCCGAAGCAGGGCGCAGGGCGTCCGCCCGCTTCACTAGCGTCCGCTTCACTATCATCATAATTGCCACAATATTAATTTATATTCATAATATATAATAATTTATGATAGTAATTATTAATTATCTCACTCCACCACCACAGCAAGCAGCGAGGACAGCATTTGAGGGTCGTGAACCGCACTCAACCGCTCTTATTCAAGTTTTTCGGCCGCACAGTTCGGCGGGAGGTCGAAGCGGTGCCGTCGTTGTCCTCGACGTCCGGTCTCTGGAGTTCATCAGAGAAATAAAAAAATAAAATAAAACAGGTTAAGTTTCGATATTAGCCAACAAGAATGTCAGTGAAGGCTTGCTGCTATTGTGTGACTTATAATTTTTGTAGCGCTAAGGAAACACGCGGACGAAAGGAAGAGTATAGTCGCATAGAAGTAATCCAGAGAGGCCCAGATCGCCTCCGCGACTAAAGAAATTGTGCCGCTCTGCACTCGCCAATGTTCTCCGAAGGCGGGGTGGTCTCCGGGCGTGCGGCTCATGAAGTCAACATGAAGTGCGTGTCCCATTGGTACAGGCTTCTGCGCATCCGCCTCTGAGGGGTAAATGACCGCGGTCTTCGAAAGTTGTACCCGGCCAAACACACAGCGCTATGCTCGCGAGTGTGTGTGCGTGTGCGTGCGTGCGTGCGTGTGTGTGTGTGCGCGTGTGTCTGTGTGTGCTTGTGTGTGCGCGCGTGTGTGTGCGTGTGCGTGCGTGTGTGTGCGCGTGTTTGTGCGTGTGTGTGTGTGTGCGTGCGTGTGCGTGTGCGTGCGTTTGTGTGCGAGCCAGGTTCCTTAGATTTTAACTGTGTAATTTAACAAAATAGGGAAATAGCACAACATCGTTCATCCTTTTCCCATCGGCTGCAACGCTGCAGAATCAACAAAGTGCTCTCACAGCGAACGTGCGTTCTTTGCCCCAGAGGAACATCTGTTATGTAGGTTATCCTTCACATGATTACTGACATTTTTTTGTCGGCTCAGTTTTCGTAAAGTTCTTACAACTGTACTTATTCTTCGGTCCAGCATATCATCGTCGCGCTTTCTTCGCGAATATCGATGTTTCTTTTGGCAATGTAGATCTAGGAAATCTCACGCGAGCACTGACAGCAATAGATCTATCCCTTTCAGGCGCGAATTATGTGGACTGACTGCAAGTACGTCAAATTCGCACAACACAATTCCAAGGCACTCGATAATACATTGTGATAAAGGAAATGAAGTAATGTTGTTTTGTGCGATTTGCAGAAATTAATCTCAATGTGTGTAATTAAACATTTCATTATTCTACTGCCGGTAATGTTCCATTTTTACAGAAAAATAGTTCGTTCATTTGCCTAAAATGCGTGCACAATTTGGTTTTGGTTCTATTCGTATAGAACAAAGAAAAATACTTTTGACGTTAGTAATGAAACACGGCGCGTCGAGCGAACCCGTCGAACATCGTAGTGTATCCACCAAAGTGGTCGGTTGCAGTCATAAGCAGCACACTGAGGTTTAGTCGTGACAATTTGACTGTGCAGAAGGTTCAATTTATTCAGCGCCAAATGTATACTTGGTCTTTCTGGGCTACCAATCCAAAGAAGTGGCAAAAGTAAGTTGTACCCACATATTGGAATTCGTTACAGCGTGGGGCAAATGAAACGGTGAGTATCTTTGAGTAAAACTATTCCTTCAACTATTCCTTTGAATGAACTATTCCTTCAAGCGATTACGCAACTTCATAGGCTAGAGCATTGCAGGTCATGTGGTTGTTACCCAATTTTTAACAAAAGCACGGTCAATTTTTAAACATGCGAGGAAATTGACAAGAGAAATCGCTGAGGCCCTACAACTATAACGATTAGGGACAAGACTTCTATCGGTGAACTGTCAGTTCGCTCTTCACGACAATGAATTTACTTACCTTCGCCAATCTTGACTATGTGTAATTCTGAGAATGTACGTGTTAGGGCTGGTCGGTTCATGTTCACGAGTGGAAAACACAGCGCTAAAATGACAGGGGCAAGAAAGGACACAGACCACGGCACTGTGGTCTGTGTCCTTGTACGTTCTGTGTCATTCTCTGGTCTGTGTCTGTGACCACAGCGCCGTGGTCTGCATATTTTTTTGTCCCTTCTTATTAGCTGACAATGCTACCTTGATGTATCTTTGTGTCTTGCGCGTGTCATGGTTTTTGTCCTTGGTGCATATACATGTTTCACAATTCTTCAATAAAATATAAGCCAGGAGTCAGCACCGTGTTGTTCGTTTTCCGTCCGTGTCTAGCGTTACGCTGTAACGAAGTTCAAGATGAATACCAACCAACTGGTCTAACTTGCCGTCTTGCTGCGTCCGCGTATGTGCATGTTGTATCTCGAAAGGGCTACTTCAAAAAGCAAAGTCATCAAGTTAATTGTAGGATGATCCAGTAGTACGTCTCACCAGCGGTCTCGACCGTGGTCTTGGCGCGTCGGTGTCGGCCAGTGGATTGGACTGCTGCTGGCGTCGAGTCCAGCAACTCGGCCGCGTTGTCCACCTCGGCGTCCATCATGGTCACCCGCTCGTTCTCCCAGGCCGACGCCGTGGAACCCTGACGAACTCCTGAAATCCGGAGTGAACGCGCAGGACGTGGAGGATTCGGAAATTTTGAAATGTAAGGAAAACGTTGGGTAGCGACCGCCGGTCGTAAGTTGTCTGCCTTCCCCACTAGCAGACTGGCGCCCCTATGGCCCCAACACCACTGCGGCAATCCATCATGCATAGACAGCACAACCGCTTGTTGTCCACACTGTACTTCTCACACCCTAGCTTTTGCTGTCGTTGAGCCTCACTGGCTATCTTTTCACTGAACCTAACTCCTGAAAGTTGTAAGCACGAAATTAGAGTGACCACCCGACGCGAAAGAGATGCGAAACTATGGAAAAATGACCCGTATTTCAAACATTAATATTATTGCTCGGCAGCACCTTGACTTCAGCTGCGCATGACAACCCTGTTTTAGGAAGTGTTAGCTGCAAGAAGCCGAAGCTTATACGACTTCAAAAAAAATGTATGCAGTTGCACTCATCGTCAAAGCTGAAGGAAGTGCGGAGCGGTGATTCGCCTGTCCATCAGTGACGAACTCAAGGAGCGTGTGAGGGGGAAGGGGGGGGGGGGGGGTGCGGGCTAGTTCGTATGACCGTATGATGTATACCTAAACTGCGCTTTTGGACGAGACACCAAAGTAGAAGTAGACAGGACGAACGCAGCCTGTGAGCGTCACTGACGGATCTGCATTCCTTCAACGACGCTTGCCTTCACGGGCAAGCGCGCCCTGGCGTTCCAATTATGCAGCCTGCTAGGCCTCCATGACGGGAAATTAAACCTTAATTTGTAATGCAGTGACATCCTATACCCTCCTCCGTTCCCTCCTCTTCTCTCTCACATCATTCCTCCTCAACTTCTTTTCACTTTTCCGACCACTTGCTGTACTGAGCTACATACGGCTATGCTATGCTCTCCCTTGCCCCTCACCTACCCCTCACTTCCATTTCCCGCACCCGTACTACCCAATACCGTACATGGCTATGCTGTACATGGTTTCGCGTGCATGACGCCATACTCGCTATGCAATGCTTTACCCTCTTCCTTTCCCTTCTCACCCTCACTTCCCTTTCTAACCTCCTCACTATAATTGGCTATGTCGTACATAGTTTTGCCTGCGTGATGCCAAGCGACAACATGAGATGACATCATACTCCCTTCCTCCTTTCCTTCCTCCTCACACTCCCCCTTTCCGCCACTTTGCTTACATGGCTATGCTATGTGTGGCTATACATGGTTCTGCCTGCATATTCCATACATGACTATGCTATGCTTTACCCTCTCCTTTTATCCTTTCCATCCTCTTCACCCTCTCATCACTCCTCCTCGCCTTCACTTGCCTTCATAGACGCACACACCACTACATAAACGCACACAACGATGTCTCGCTCTTTGAATATATTATCTTAAGTTTCACGTCCTTATGCGGTAAAATATTTCTCTTTGCCGAAACTAATATATTTACGATGCTTATAGACTATTTTACGGATGGGTTTGAGTGCCGCCATATTGGGCTGTTAACCTTTGTGTTCGGTGTCTTAAACAACTAAACGAACAGTGTTACAGTAGACGCATTCGCATGAATACGATTGAGTTGGTACATGCGACGTTTCATGTCCTAATTAACACACGTCGCCAAAGAAAATAAAATAGGAAACAACAGCTTAACAGCCCAAGATGGTGGCGCCCATATGTATTACGGAAAATAGTCTATACTTACTCTTGCTTCGGGCTGGCTTCCTGGCACGCTTCTTTCCGCGTCCTGCGCGATTGGAGTGGCGCACTTCATTATTCGTCACTTCATCGATTATTTAACTAACCAAGTTATTCCTTCATCTGCCGCTTGGCTCGTTGACTTGCCGATTTACTCAATTGTGAAACGATTAACTTACTCATTGAATTATTTCTTGAAGCGGTTAAATTGTGAAGACGATTGATTGATTGATTGATTGATTGATTGATTGATTGATTGATTGATTGATTGATTGATTGAGCGACTGATTGATTAAATTATTTCTTGAAGTGGTTAAGTTGTGGAAACGATTGACTGATTGATTGATTGATTGATTGATTGATTGATTGATTGATTGATTGATTGAGTGAGTGAGTGACTGATTGATTAAATTATTTCTTGAAGCGGTTAAGTTGTAGAGATGATTGATTGATTGATTGATTGATTGATTGATTGATTGATTGATTGATTGATTGATTGATTGATTGATTGATTGATTGATTGATTGATAGTTTGTTTGATTGTTCAAACGCAACATATGGACTCCCGTTTGACTTCGTTTTTCATGCTATCCGATCTTTTCTGCCCGCGCGCCGCTGCGCAAGCTGAGAAATAAGTGATGCCGCTGGCGATGTGTTATAATCGACTTCTATTGCTTACTGTTTTGTTTCCTCTGCCTTACCGAGTCCGTTCTACCGCAACCGGTAGTTAAACACTTGTCAAATTCACGCTCAGCTGCTTAACTGCACAGCTGTGCATGTCGTGACCTATGCGGAAGAGATTCGAACCCTTACCGTGGCGAGCTTTGCGACGGCCGTGTGCTGCAGTCGAACCTCGCCTTCGTTCCGAGTCGTCTGCGTATGACACATGTTTATTTTTTTAAGTGAAGCTCATAAAGAAGACCCATCTCAAGCTAGCGCGTTATATCTAACACACAACTGGCCATGAACCGCGAAAGACAGTGTGCGCTTACAACAAACGCGCACTTGAACTTTTTTTAGAAATTCGTACAAACAGTTTTCAGCATTCTGCGCATATGTCGCTT
The DNA here is from genome assembly GCA_030522465.1 of Rhipicephalus appendiculatus. Taxonomy (NCBI): domain Eukaryota; kingdom Metazoa; phylum Arthropoda; class Arachnida; order Ixodida; family Ixodidae; genus Rhipicephalus; species Rhipicephalus appendiculatus. The sequence continues at coordinate 186,055 of JALIZH010032995.1, forward strand.
CAGAATGCCTCCTGGGATAGGAATAACTCAAAATAAAGCGGTGAAGACCGGTGGCAGTCGGCAGGATTTTCTGTTGTGGGGTGCAAGCCCGTGTTATTGCATCGGTGTGGCTTGTGGCGGTGGCGTAGCCACATGGTGGCACAGGCACACTGGACCTGTGCGACACCCCCCCCCCCCCCCTTCCTCCGACACCCGGATCCTTTTTTTCTTCTTTTTTTTTTTTTTTTGCCGTGTCATACAGAGCACAACATGACACTCGACCGCACCGCATCTGCCTGCCCGGTGCCCACTTCAGATCAAAAAGTTGAAGTGATTGGCTCAAGGAAATCTGAAACTGTGTATGCTAAGTCTCTGCTCCCCTCAGTGGGCAATGTACTTCATATCTGCCTCTTAGATAACCACGTAGACACTGGAGAACACCGTCAAAATCTGTGACGTCACGGCCACTGGTGCGGGAACTTCAATGTGGCGTCGCCACCTGCATTATCTTTTCGCGCGTCTTCTCGCGCACCAAGCGTCTCCTCGTGTCAAGCTGGTTATTTTTGTATTGTTAAAGAGTAATCTACAAATACGAGAAAAGTCATTTTTCTCGTTCGTGTCTTTTTAATAAAAAGAGTATAGTTGCGTATACTTACGACCATCTGCGAAGCGCCTTGCTTTGCCTGGTGGTTTGTCCTCAAGGTCTGAAAAAAAAAGGAAGAAAAAAAATTCCCCATCTCCCGCTAAAGGGAACCATGTGTGGATGCGAAGCAGCGGGGAGGTAACTGGAGCTTGCTCGGAGATGATCGGGTAACCCGCGAATCCTCCGTACATATCTCCTACCATCATATACAGACGTGACAACGTTGTTATATATACATTACATGCGGCGCTCGGGCGGCGAGCCCGAGCTGCTGCTGCGTTGCGAGCCCGCCGCGCTGCTGCCTTGGCTTCTGCGGTGTTCATGCGGCCGAGTGGTAACGAACAGTGTTCACTGCGTGAGCTCCCGGCGAAGAGAAAGGAAGCGCACGTGCCGAGAGTGGTGTGCGTCGCCTTGAGCGCCGCCACCATCTAGTGAGCATTCTTGAAATCCCCGGAAAGCCGGCGCCGCCGCCGGAGAAGTGTACACGCCGCCGCCGCCGCCGGACAAGGCGCGAGCATAAGGATCAAGCTCCTAAAAACTTGCAGCACGCTCGAGCTTCCCCTTCAAGAGTAGAACGCGATAGCGTAACCGGGCCCCGTGCGCATCGCCTTCTCAACTGCTAGCCTGACTTGGGCTCTCGGTGCGTGGCTCAACCGGGTCGTAAGGAAACGAACGACTGTGCGCGTAACATTGGCTATTTCAAGCTATCCTATATTACCTACTGCAAGTATACAGTTGCGCAGTGCCCACTACGCTATAATTCTTTTTGCGAATCAGCGAAGGGCCCACTACGCGTCCGTAAGGCAACACGCGAGCATACGCAGCTGCTCACCTTGTCGATGCTTTTGCAGCTGACGATGATTAAATATGTCTGAGCGCTTTGTAATGGCTGGTCCTTTAAGAAACCCACTCGTTGCGCAGTTCACATGTTTTGACGCCTGGCGCGAGTTCTACGCTTTTGCCACGCAATATTAATGCGTTAAGCCCATATTAATGCCCATATGCAGCCAACATTACGCACTGCCATTCTCATTGACCGCGTCATCTCCTAAGCATCAAATACGTTTTGGCGCTCTTTGACCACCATTGGCCCTTGAGCCACAAAACACCACATATCATCATCATCAAGGAGACTCTTCACACTACGTGACATTCGTATAGTGTTTTTTTTTTTTTTTCGAAGCAGTTTCAAGCAATAGAGACGTGAACAGTGCGTGAAAGTTGAAACACACAAGGGACAAGGAACCGACGAGGACTAGCGCTGCTCCTCGTCGGCAGCGCTGAATCCTCGCCGGTTCCTTGTCCTTGTGTGTTTTCGCGCGTTGTTCACGTCGCCATGGAATACCAACTAGCCCGGTCACACACCTTGCTTCAAGCAATAGCGTGGCTCTGGAGTAAGCACGCCTGCCTTGCCACGCAGACGGCCCGAGTTCGATTCTCATTCAAACCGAAGATTTTTTAGATGCGAAGCAGCTCTTTGACTCACGTGTGTAACGCCGTACGTTACGTGCGTCCGTACGAATGCGCCGCAACGCGTTCCCCTCGCCGTAGGTGTTGGAGCGTTGCCAAATAGGTCACGCCACAGCTGCGCGTTGACGTCACGCTCCCCTCGCACGCTTCCCTCGCAGATGCGCGCTGACGTCACTCTCTCCCTCACCCGCAGCATGCTCGCGGCAGCGCCCGCAGCTGCCGGCTGCTCCGCCCGCTCGCAACACCTCTGAACGTGTCACTTCTCTCTCGCTTCACCCTCTCCACCGCCCGCAACGCTCGGCCGCACGTCGAGTGGAAACACTCTTTCGGCTCGTTTATCTGCGATAACGCCCGTTTCAACCGGGTCAACGCCGTGCGCACCGCTGCTGCTTCGCATCCCATCAGGGTTCCCTTCGGTGAGATGGTTCAAGTTTTTTTTTATAGTTTATTTTATTTGCCATCTTTCTCGGATTTTTCGGTCACGGAAAGATGACTTTTCGCTCACAACCAACGACGCCGACACCGACGCCGGAATTTCTGCGAAACGAGCTCTTTAACGCTATCGCGTTAAAAAGAATATGCGGCCGGAGGTTACCCTCTCTGTTACACGCGAAGGCTAAAGCCTGGTGCACAGTTGGCAACGCATCAACTTAAACAATCGGGGTCAGACTTCGAAAGATAAAACAAGCTGCAGTTTGAAAGACGCATTAAATTACCTGGCTGTTCTTAGTCTATAGCCCCCACAGAATATAGTTGCACAAGTTGCATCAGCTATCGTGCTGCACGTCAAAAAGTTATCGGAAAGTTAACAACAACCATACAAACGAACCTTAACTCTGATGACATTTTGCTTTAAGTCATCGACTTTTCTCTTTTTTTTTTTTTGCCAAGCCCCTGGTCGTCGAGATTAAACACGTCGCGGGTGCATGAGCTGAGGAAACGCGTTCAATGGGCGAGTGCGACTACCTGTGAATGTCATTCGCTGTGCTCGTGTAACAGCAACAAAGATGGCATTTACACTTAATGTCATTCGGTGCGCATGACATTAGTTACATGCGCCGTGTGACAAGGGTATAACACGTGGACGCGTTCTCTCTATTATTCACCTTTCTCGTCGAACTGGAGCGGTGCGTGGATGTCCTTGCTGGTCACCGTGTGGACGTCCGGTGCGTTCACATCTGCGGCACGCAGCGAAATGCGGAATGAACAGGCAAAGTGCTTCACGCAAAAGAATCAGGTATAGAATACAAAGACGTACAACTTGGAGTTATATCAACAGCGGGGATTGCAGTGAAAGTGTCAGGCTCACTGTGGTGGGAATGGACGTTACCAATGCAAGAATAATTGTGTATTCGCTTCAAGAAGACTCGAACGCGAAAACTATCTTATTCTTCTCAGTCGTCGTATTGATCACCCAGCCAGAGAACTTACTGCACCTAACGCAGCTTTGCACTACCTACAGGATGGGACGAATGGAAGCTTTATATTAATAATATCTGGGGTTCTACGTCCCAAAACCACGATATGATTATGAGAGACGCCGTAGTGGAGGGCTCCGGAAATTTTGACCATCTGGTGTTCTTTAACGTGCACTGACATCGCACAGTACACGGGCCTCTACCATTTCGCCTCCATTGAAATGAGACCGCCGCGGCCGGGATCGAACACGCGACCTTCGGGTCAGCAGCAGAGCACCTTAACCGCTACACCACCGCGGCGGACGGAATTGAAGCTTTCGCCACCTCGCCTGGTTTAACACTGCCTCAGAGATCGGCCCACCTTCGACTATCTACGACAGTCAGTCTATTTATTGGTGTACTAACGGAACAAATGCCAGTTCCCCTTTCCTCTGTTACTTGCTCATTCTTTCTCTGCACTGCGGCGCATAGCTGACATAGCTTATACGGCTTAATTTGATGACGTCATCATGTGACGTCATCTGATGCGAAGACATGGCGCCGTCATGATGATGTCGTAGTGACCATAGAGTTTCCTAAAATTAAGAAGAGGGGACTCTGGCGCTGCCATCGTTCAGCCACCATGGGAATGATGGGTAGTACACAAATTTGCCTAGTCTTCATCCTTGCGGCTTCGAACGCACTCGTGTCTTCGCTTATGGTTGTGTTTTGGTTCTGTTTCCGGATAAAAGAATGGACCGTTGTGGACTTCGTGAGCCGATTTGAATTCGTGAGCCTAAAAAGGTCAAGGTGGTGACAGGGGCGTAGCCGAAATTTTTTTCGGGGGGGGGGCACCTCCTTGATTTCGGGGAGGGCACCTCCTTGAAATGGCCATTTTTAGCTATGTATGCCATGGCGAAAAAAAAATTTCGGGGGGGGGGGCACGTGCCCGGTGTGCCACCCCCTGGCTACGCCACTGGGTGGTGATGCGTAAGTGCTAAAACCTTTGCTGAACTTCGTATTGCGGCAAAGTGGATTCAGGCCACACGGAGCCGAAAGAACGAAGATTAGGCCAAGACTAGGCAAATTTGTGTACTACCCATGCTGGCTGAAGCGCCGTGCGTTGCAGCTCCCATAGACACTAGCGCCAGAATTTCCTCTAGTGTATTTACAGGAAACTCTATGGTAGTGACGTCACAAAGGCTGACCATTTGTTACGTCGTGATGACGTCATCAAGCCGTAATCTCTGATCACGTGACTTTTTTTCATCGTTCGTGTCGACACCGCCTACGGTCACTTTTCGTGCTTGGTGAGGCATCTAAGGCTTTAGCCTTAATAATAAATGCGAGGCTCACCGTAGCCGTGGTAGGCGTACTTGATGATGAGGAAGCAGGCCGCCACGAACAGGAAGTAGGAGACCAGCACCGAGAAGATGAGCAGCGGGATTGGCCGCTGGCGCCGGCTCGGCCCTGCGTGCCGAAATTCAACCCTTAAAGTGGACGTCATCTATGCACTACCAACTAGCCCACCAGTTTATGCACTACCAACTAGCCCACCTATGCACTACGCAACTAGCCCACCTATGCAACTAGCCCAGCTATGCACTACCAACTAGCCCACCTATGCAACTAGCCCAGCTATGCACTACCAACTAGCCCACCAGTCCGTCCTTAAAGTGGTTGTCAATTTTATCTTTTATTACTTCGTCTATGGCTATGTAATCTCTGAATGTCAAGATGACTAATTGTAGTGCCTTCACTAACTCTAGTAGCACCATACGTTGACACAACGTTGCCGCAACATTGAGAAAGTTGCTTCAACGTCGTCACATCATTGTGTGCTACTAGGGAAAGGAACCACCTCCTGTATACGTCCCACTGTGTCCGCGATGCTACAAGTCCATCATCAATGAACCAAATCTCAAAACTTTTCGAAACGTCGGCCAACCGTACCTGGGGCATCCTATACTTCTGTTTATGCAGCTCTTTATTCCAGAGTTTCCCACGAGTGACGAAGAGACATCGAAAGGCTAAGGAATGTCACCGGAGCCGACGTTTCGGCAAGGGCAAAGGTTTTCTTCAGGGCGGCAATGTTTACTGCCTTGGTTGAGGACATTCCACGTGTCGAAACACTGGATACGTCGATGCTCCTTGTCCGACACATTCGCATCACTAGTGAGCGGACATGGCAAAATTACGCCTAAGAAGTAATTAAGTTACGCTACTAGTTGCCGTTCTAAAATATTTAAATGCAATTAGATTACGTTACGAACTACAGCTGGCCGAAAGCAACGTAATTACGTAAAAGCTGCTTCAACTAAAGTTCATCATTCATGCGCACATCGTGTACACTTTATCTGCAGCATATTCACGCTCACATCTCCGAGATGTTTGTTCAACTTCCCCTATAGGAAGTATACTTGAGGTCTTTCACTCTGATTAACTTGCCTTTGTTACTTTCCTTGCCTTTTACGGTAACTTTTTTACGCCACAAAGGAAGCGGAAATGCGTTATTATGGTCACAAGTAATCGGAAAAGTAATGAGCACATTTTTAATTACTCGTTGTAATTACGTTGTAAAGGCAATTACTGAACGTGGCCGGTAGCTTGATGAACGGCTCAAATCAACGGACCTTGAGGGCGGGCGGCATCCACGAGCAATTCGCGGTAGAGATGGGCCCACTGTATGTCATCGGAGAAGGGTGACCCACTACAGCGTTCGTTCCTCTTCGCTACATTATTAATTTACCCCATCACAAGAATAATTAATTAGATTACTCATTGCAGCAAAAATTTAATTACTGTTTTTCGTTACTGTAATTCTGTAGCTGTCATGTCTGCTAGTGAGAGTTGCTGCCCCTGATGATTAAGGGCCTCATTAGGTTTCCTTGTAGGGTGGAGGCCCACATGAACACAGGGTGCTAACTCGGCACGTAGACTCTTGATAATCCTTGTTCCGTTAAAGGAGAGGAACTTCCAAAAACTGTCCTGACCTCTTCAGGCAGGAATTTTTCCCGCATAAAAAAAGGTTAGAAGCCCGGGCTCATCCCACCACTTTGGTTGTAAGTTTAACAGTATCTTCTGGAGCTCTCTAGTCGAAAGGTTGGCTTCCAATTTCTCATCCCTTGAAAGTCTCGTCTTCAAAACGAAGAACCTGCCGTCGCTAATAAGGAAAGAAGAGCTAGTTGGTACGGATGCATTGTGGAATAGCGCAAATAAGACACAGGGACACGGGCGAGTGAGAGCGCCTGTATAGCGCCTGTATCGTCTCACTCGCCTGTGTCCCTTTGCCTTATTTGCGCTATCCCACAATGCTGACACGTTTTTCGAGTTTGCACACGGTGTTGACACCGAGCACAATGCGCCTCTGAAACGTGTTAAGGGTGTAGTACTCACGCTGACGGGAATCCGTACTCCTCGTAGATGAAGGCGTCGGCTCCCTGGGCCGCCGGAGCAGCCTTGGCTGCCGCTGGTGGTACCGCCCCTGGGTCCGGAGGACGGGCGTTGAGTGAGTAAGCGAGTGAGTGATTGCGTGAGCGAGTGATTGTGAGTACGAAAGTGTGAGTGAGTGAGTGAGTGAGTGAGTGAGTGAGTGAGTGAGTGAGTGAGTGAGTGAGTGAGTGAGTGAGTGAGTGAGTGAGTGAGTGAGTGAGTGAGTGAGTGAGTGAGTGAGTGAGTGAGTGAGTGAGTGAGTGAGTGAGTGAGAGTATCAAAAGTGTGTGTGCGTGTGAGTGAACGAGTGTGAGTAAGCGAATAAGTGTGAGTGAAGGAGAGAGGGAGTGAGTGAGATTATAGATAAGTGTGAGTGACTGAGCGAGTGAAAGAGTTAGCAAGTATAAGCAAGTGTGAGTGCAGTATGAGTGAGTGCGGCTTGCGGCTTCAAACGTACTTGTGGCTTTGTTTATCGTCGTATTTTGTCGTTTATATTGAATAAAGGATGGATCGTTGTGAACATCGTGAGCCTATTTGAATTGTTGAGCCGAAACACGTTAGGGTGGTGAAGTGCAACTGCTGAACATTCTCTGAACTTCGTCTTGCGACAAAGTGGCTCTAGGCCACGCGAAGCCAAAACGGAGCCGAAAGAACGAAGCTTAGACAAGTCCGTGTAATATCCATAACTCCCATGCTGGCTGAAGTGTCATGCGTTGCAGCTCCCATAGACACTAGCGCCAAAGTTCCCCCCTAGTGTATTATTAGGAAATTCTATGGGTAGGTTGAAATGACTGGAAGGTAACTGAGGAAATTTTACGCGCTTTTAAGAGAAAGAAGTGACGCAGCGTTCCCACCTGCGACGGCAGGATGCGCCTTCCCTGCCGCGGCCATCGCCACGGCCTTGGCCGGGGTAGGCGTGCCCACTGAGGCTGGAGCCTTGCCGCGGCCGTAGCCACTTGGTGACAGCGTCACCGGTGGCTTCGACATTCCCAATGGCGTCAGTGCTGACGACGCAATTGGCGGCCTGCAACACGACGAGCAAATTGAATGTCACATATTAATGCCCGCAAGTCAAAAGACATCGCAGAAGGTAGAGGTGGAGAAGATATAGGACAGCTGCATCTTACCGGTACGGAGCAGAAACCCGGAGGCGCACAAAGAGGGTTCAACTTAAATTGAGGACGACGCAGCGAGCAACGGAAAGGAAAACTACGTGTGATAGATGGCCAGGGAACTAACGGGTGTCAAGGACACCTTAGTCTAAATCAGGAAGACATGTACATGTGCAGGGCACGTAACCCGTAGGCAAGGTAATCGCTGTTCATTAAGGGTAACTGACTGGATCCCAAGAGAACGCAGACGTACGAGGGGGGAGACAGAAAATTAAGTGGGCAGATGAGATTAAGAAGTTTGCTGGTATAGCTTGGCAGCAGCAGGCACAGGACCGGGTTGATTCGCGGAACATGGGAGGGGCCTTTGCCCCGCAGTGGGCGCAGTCAGGCTAATGTTGATAATGATGATGAAGAAGTAAATTGAAATCGTTGAACAGCGAATATCGTTAGACCGAACGTTTCGAAAAGAGTTGCGTAAAGGGATACTGAACAAAATTGTTTCGGCCAAGATTTCCAGCCAAACTGAAAGATTGGGGGTTGAAATCGATGGACACAACCTTTATTTCAGGGAGAAACTAGAGGAGAATAACGAATTTAATGAGTTTTTTACAAACCGTCGCGTCTAGCGGCCGCGCCGTGAACTAGAGGGGGGTGACGTGAAACTCGCCGAAAACAGGCATCCCACCAATGCCAATGCCAGCCGTCGCCCGCGTCACTCAACCCGCTCAGCTCGAACTACGTTTCCCAGAACCACTACGGCAGCGAACAATGCTCCCGGCTGGGGTAGCTGGGGTAAGGCATCAGCGCTTTTGTGGAAGGGAGAGAGTAGAATGAAAAGAGACGTGGAGAAAAGGAAGGGAAGGACAGGAGCAAGTGCCTTCGACAATCTGATCGTCCATGCAACGCGACGGCTTTTATACACGAGGGATCAAACCTTGCAGCGTCATCGCTAGTCAGCGATAGTTACATTTTGACGCACCACAGATGCAATCTGAGAGCTCTACGCGTGCGCGGAAGCGGTGGTGGCAGTATTGTGGCGAAAGGAGCGTCGAGGATATCCCCAGTTACCGTAAGAGCAGTGGCGACGCTCGACGTTGCTTTGGGAACCTATACCTCCAGAGGCGTTAACTAGACTACACGCGTCCTGCGTGTAATCTTAATCTGACACAATCTGACTTTTTTTTCTAGGTTAAAGCTCAATCACGCATAAACTATAAGCGAGCGCGGCAGTATCCTTATTCTGTACATATCGTAATGTCCCAATGTTGTAATGTATACTCATGCCCAGACACATTCATACCCTCATGACGTAAAAAATGTCAAGCGTTGCGAAACACTCTGCAGGATCACGTACTTGCTGACGGATCCCCTCCTTTGTGCAGCCTGGGCGGCAGCTTGAGTCGCCACACGGCCCTTTTTCGCCACTCGGGCGCGCTTCATGGCCTGCTTGACGTATTGCTTGAGGTCGACTCGATGATCGTGGGGCCCCGGAAGAACCGAACGCCTGCACCGCAGTTGTCGAACGATGCCTCACCCGAAACCTTCGTCGGAAATCGGCCCGGCTTTGTTGAGCCCTTCTTGCCTGCTCGTTACCACCCCAAGTCCCTGCAGTCCTGGACACCGTGGCACAACGGACTACTTGCTGTGCTGCGTGCACATGCCTGGCACTCGCGATGGCAAGCTGGGATATGCCGGAGCTCGCGCAGGTACCGTACAGCTCGTGCTGGTGTTGATGATGATGGAGACGTCGATGATCCGAAAGATAGCGAGCTTCATCCCATGAACAGCTCTGGTCTGGTGCCATTCTCTTTACGTCCTGGCTGGAGCGAACCTGAGAACATAGACATTTTAACAGCGGAGCTGTTTCAGGACAAGGTAAATCTTGAAGGAGGGAAACGCATCTCATAGCGGGTATGCGCCACAGAAATTGGACTACCCCCCCCCCCCATTCCCCCCCTCACCTCTGGTCCACTAAACGTTATGGGCAAAGTAAAGCTACGAAATATCAGTGTGATGCCACCAGCTCTGCTGTTTAAACAGTCTTCGCGACTGGTTAGCGAAGCTTCTTAACTTTTTAACAGCGAAGCCGTTTAGCAAATCGTGCGTTATCCGACGAACCAAGAACAATCATCATCATAAACGGGTATGTGCCACCTAAATTGGGTAAATCCCAGTACTCACCAATGGTGCACTGAAAGTGAAGACGGCAGCAGTTAGCTCAACAAATGGCTGCGAAGCGACGGCGGCGAGCCGGAGATCCCGAGTACGTGCAACGAGAGAATACTAGGGAACGGGAAAGCCAACGACGACGTGCCCGTAGATCTATGAAAAGTGGGGGACGATTGGTTCCAGCGCGAGTTTCTGTCTGTGGAGTTTGGACATGCGTGTCGTGGCTGTGAACGCCTGTGGCTTAACGCGAACCTCTCTGCGCTGAAAATCAACGTAGAAACAACCTAGCATCGCCCAGCTAAAGCCTAGCAACGACCTAGAAGCAACCTAGAAACAACCTGCATAACCTAGCTAAGGCCTAGAAATAACCCAGAAGCAACCAGATTAGTAATCAGAATTGCCCAGTTTCACTGTTTAAAGCCTTGCGTGTAAGCTTCGGCAGTTTCACCAAGCAGTCGCCGTTTCAAAATTTTCTTTCATAGATTTAGGAATTCAGCTAAGTCCTCAAAATATTCTTCCTTTGGAGCTGCATCAGTGGCATATAGTAAAAGGAACGTCTGCGGGGCCCTCTGCGTATTCCTCGGTGACACAAAAAGGATACCTTGTCAATGCAATGCGTTTGTCATCTATTCTTCGTTATTTCGGAAAACCACCAATTTTTAGTCATGTATTAACAATTATTAATTTTACATTTTTTCACTAAATTTATTTATTTAGTTCTTTAATTTTCTCCTATGACTAAAATTACGATATTCCTAAAAATGTGAATTTCCTCTTTGCCTCGCATTTGTCTTAATATTTATGCTTACATTAACCGTCGGCTTCTTGGCAGATCCTCCGTTGTGGGTAGGAGCCTATGTTAAAGAGTGATCAAGCAAGCAACCAGTGTCGTTTAATGAGTGTCAAGTTCTGGCGCAAGCCACGGAGTCCAATACGCATAAGGAATTATGAGGAAGAGTAAGCTGTTCACGTCGCAATTAGGTGACAATGCTGATGATGAGTAATGAATAGCAGTCATAAATCTACCAACGTCAAATCTTTTTTAGGGGCGAAGCACCTTAGGGTCTAGGGTTGTCCGTTGTGCGTTGTCCGGCGATGACGATGACGCTGATGACGATGAAGAATAAGAGCGTTCCAGACCACACATTCTCTTTCTGTCATGCATGAAAACGGTCGTGAAAGCGCTCCCGCCCGCGAAAGGCAAAACGGCAACGCCGACAACAAGCTGCTACTCCGGGGTTGAGGGCGCGGGAAGCGGCGGCTCAACGGCAAAAACACATTGTATATACTGTACACACGCGTTGTCACTCATTTACATGCGCAAGTGGGCAATGGCTCATACTAACTCAGGGTCAGGTCAAGGCTGACCTGACCCTGAGCAGGTCAAAGCTTTGTTTCATCTTTAGAAACAGCGCAGCAACTTCAACTTCATCTTCATCAAGCAGCGCAGGAGGGGACCACGGACAAAGAATGGAACGAAGACAAGCAAAAAAAAAGTACAAAGGGGCACACTTAAAAAAATTAGGGTTTTGATTTATTTTATCTATTACTAATAAAAAAAAGAGCTTTATTTTTTATACATTTGATCGAGCACTAAAATTTCATAAAATTTTGTAATGTCTCTATTCTGTAACCTCCCTTGTTTTGCAGTACTATAATATTTTATAAAAACCACTCAATTCTTGGCCAATCCCCCCACAGTGGGTGTGAGCCACAGTTGAAGATGAACAAAAACAACGGGTCGGGCACCGTCTCCCTTTGTCCTTGCATTGCTGCGCTGTTCTCAAGATGAATCCTGGCCCAACTCGCCCAATAGTCTCTTCTGCCAATGTTTTTATACACGCCTACCCACAGCTTTTGTATCGCAATTAATGACTCACCATCTCTCGCAGTTTTAAGTGTTAACGGGTTGTTACGTCAAGCTAATTCGCAGCTGTGGCTTCTCTTTCGATCGCACAGCAGAATGCTGCGTGCATACGGGACTTACGTAAACCTCAAACCGAGCACCGATGACATTGAATCTGCCACTCAACGAGCTACCGAGAGAAGACGAAACAAAATTGCACGTCGACACCGGAACGTTGAATAACAAACAGTCGGGTCTATGTGCATAAGCCCGCGTCACTGCACGCTATCCCGTGACTCACGTCAACGCCCGCATAAGAAACGGGGTAACGCTGGCCATCACGATCCGAGTGCTAACCGGCCTGTTTCGTCTAATGCAACGCGCGGTGCCTGCCGGACGTGCACTGTAGACCCACGTCCAACCCCCTTTTGCTCTTTGTATGTTGCTTTATTTCGTTCTTTCTTTCTTTCTGTACCCGACGCTCTTGAGACAAGAGAGGTATCTCCTTCTCTCGAGTCGTGCGACTTTCTTTCTTTCTTTTCTTTCGTACCTCTTGCTCTTGAGACCAGAGAGGTTCCTTTCTTTCTTTTTTTCTTTCTTTCTTTCTTTCTTTCTTTCTTTCTTTCTTTCTTTCTTTCTTTCTTTCTTTCTTTCTTTCTTTCTTTCTTTCTTTCGTTCGTTCGTTCGTTCGTTTGTTCGTTCGTTCGTTCGCTCGTTCTTTCTATACCTGATACTCTTGAGACCAGAAAGCTATCTCTTTCTCTCTAGTCCTAACATTTCTTTCTCCCTCTCTCTCCTTCAACTTTCGTGAAAAGATTCAAAGAAGGACCGCAAGACCTGACAGAAACAGTGAACCGAAGAAAAGAAAACAAATAGGAAAAGAGAAGAGCCACAGGTGGCTTCCAAGCAGCGCAAAAAAAGGGGGGGGCGATGAGTGAGATGGCCAAAGAAGTAGCGCAATAAATAATAAGCGCACAACAGCGCCCGCATCACACCGTACCGAGGAGTCGGCGATGACGCCGCCGCTCAGAGAGGGCGCTTCTGAGTCGACGACGACGGCACGATGAGTCAGCCGTATTACAGGGAGGGTCACACACACACACACGCCCGCTTGGCCGGGCAACCATCGCCGCACCCCAAACAGCAGGCAGGCAGGCAAGAACAAGATTTCCCGGGGACGCCGCGCAGATTCATACGAGTCTTTGGGAGAAGCCGAGTGTTGAGAGCAATATATATATAGCGTCCGCCGTCTCCGCGGGGGGGAGGGGGGGGAGACACGTGTCAGACGTGCCCTGAACTCGAAGGCGCACGTGGCCTCTCGGGCAGTCTCGAGTTGTTGGGAGGCCAAAGAAGGCACAAACCAGACGTAGCGAGTAACCATTGTTCGTTGAATAAGAGGGAAAAAAAGTGCTAAAATGAGACTAGAGTACTGGTGCTAAGAAGATGGAAATAACTGCGTTATGTTAACAACAGAGCTTTTTCTTCTTTTTTTTTTTTTGTGCGACATAGACTTGCCCTTAAGGCATAATATTTGTTGTGTATATTTGTATTAAATGCGCGCCGTTAGGCCGGTGTTGCGTATGAAGTGAAGCAGTGTCTTGTGGAATGTGTTGTCATGTATCCATCGGTCATAACTGTTTGTGTCACTGTATAGCGAAGGCTGGCTTGCAGGAGATGACGGGAGCGTTCCGACTGTAAACCCTTGGCATGTCCGTATAAGATGGTATATGCATCTGCTTGCATCACCGGAACAGGAACAGTACGGGCATGTAGCACCCACTGGTAAACTGCGACCAGTTCCACGTTGAGGTAACAGCCGGTGTAAGGGCCACCCCTGCCCGAAGCCTCCTAAGCACGACTTCCTCCACCCTAGTAAGGTGAAGGGGGGAGAGAGCAGACACACGGTGGGACAAGTGTTCACGGCCATTGTTCAATGTTCCTCCCGCGTCCGCTACTGTAACGTACAAGTGCAAGAGGTACTGAGTTCATCACCAACGTTCCTACAGTACCCGTTAGTGTGACGTACAAGTCGCGAGAAATAGAGTTCATCGCCAGTGTTCAGTGACCATCCTGCACCGGCTAGTGTGATGTACAACCGCGCATCATTGTCTTCGCGTGTCCTTTCTTGTATGTATGGTCTTTCGTCGGAAATACGGCAGTGCTTTCAGCTACAAAGGCTATCCAGCTAGATCCCGTAGAATGGTTAATAATGATACACAGGGCTGGAATAATGAAAGTAAAGTAGGCATCACGGCACCCCTTACACTTCATTTCCCGAGTGCTAACTCACTGGAAAAAAAAAAAGTAGGGAGTTTTCGAACAGGGGCCCCAATCATTTTGGCGCCCCAAAGAAATAACGTCGAGGCCCCTAGCACGCGCGAGACCCAAACAGGGTTTGGGGTTTGCGTTGGGGAGACACTATTTCGAATTTAGCGAGGGCCCCAAAGTCTGTCCCAAGAGCTTTGCGTCAAACAAACGTGACGGCACCCATTGAAGCGACTGGATCTCGGCCAAGACTAGAGTGACCTATAATACCGGGAGTGTCCAAAGCGCCGCAGACCCTATGTTTCAAACGTAATAGCGCACACATACAGGGCCAAAAGGTAAGAAAACAAGACACAGCGCTTATAATCTTTTTTCACCTTTTGTACCCTTCTGTGCGCGCTGTAGAGTTTCTATGGTGCAATACAAATTAGCTCACCAAGCCCTCCTCGTCAAAAAGAATTGTTCCGCTAAACCCCGCTGTCTTCGTCACGAACGCTACATCACAAAAGCGGGTGTTAGCGCCGAACAAAGAGGGCGAAGCCCCGGATGCACGAAGAACAGACGAAAAGAAAAACGTTCCAAATAGAGGATGATGAGGCGGGTAAGTACAACAACAGAGATCAGCATAAGGAGGGTCAAGGCGCCGTGCTGTCTAGAGCTCTAAGCGCAGCGCTGTTCTGCTCCGCTTGCAGGCGTAGGCCGTGTTTACGACAAGTGTCGTCGTGTTTCGTGGTGGTATAACCACGTGGCCTCCCCGCCACGTGCTGATGAACTGTATATACGTAACACGCCCACGCAGATGTTGTTGCGCACCGGAAACGCGTCTGCTACACTCTACCGCCGCGCCCCCTAGCGGCGGCGACGCTCATCCGTCAGTGAGCGACAAGCATGGGTGGAGACCTGGGAGGTCGCTCGTTAAAGAAAGGAGTTCTGTGTGTGTGTACATAATAGAGGGATTAAAGGCCCATAACCGACCAGGACGTTTAACAACGCAACCACCTGCGGAGTTGTAGTTCGTTTCGTGCTTGAAAAATAAAGCCTTGTTGAGGGGAACAATGCCGCGGCGAAGAAGATCAACTTTCTTTGCGCAAAACTGCAAAATAGGATTGGGCACAGCGAGAGAGAATACATACGGAAACACATCCGCGCAAACTATCAACTGTTTATTGCGGTGATGAACATGAGACATGTGCATTGACTGCACGCAGGTGCAGAGATGCCCTAGCTACCGCCGCCATCTAGCTTGTTTGATCAGCTGGTTTAATGTGCTATATGTATATATATATATATATTCGCGAGCTAATGGCCTCAAATCACGTTGCTTAACTGTTGTTTGCGTACGGCTGTGTCGGTGAATGTTGTTAATTCACTGTTATAACAGCAACATGGTGTTCCATTCCATCACAATGCAATGACCGGAGTAGTCCGCCAATCAAAACAAGATCAAAATAATGTCACAGAGACATTCGAAAATGGCCGTCAAAGTAAGCGAATATAGCCTCATGCGGACCACAGAAATCGAATGGACACACTAGCAATATTCCCTTGAATTTCACGGATTCAACTATACTGACCAGTCGGCTGACCTAAGATTTTTTTTCTTTAGCGTAAAAATTTTCGCTTGCTTCGCAGAAGCGGTAATTAGAGCGGTATAGTTGAAGCGTCAGATTGTGGGTACGCGCAGGGTTGCAGTTGGTGGCTACTTTGCGCCAAATTAGCTACTTTTGGACCCCGCTGACAACGAAAATTTCCAGTTGGCGCCATGGCTATTTTTTAAACTTGTGGTTTTACTTATTCAAAATGACTTTACTTATTCATCAATAGTAAACACTCTGTTGATAATACCGCTTTGTTCTATTTGTCTTGAAATTTGGCGATACTATCAGATGACATGGCTACTTTGGCTACTTTTGGCGTGAGTTCTGGCGCCTTTTTCATGTCCACCCAACGGCAACCCTGGGTACGTGGGCATTGGGAAAACATGTCTGTCCGTACGTTTGTCTGTCTGTCTATCTGTGCCCTGTTCGTTTCTGCGAGTGTCCAATCTGTCTATTCGTCCATCCGCCACTCCTTCCGTCAACCTGTCTGACATCTTCCTCTCTGTCTCTCGCGTGTTCTTTTCTTTCTCTGTCTCGCGGTCTATCTCGCCTATCTCTGCCTGCCTCTGCTGAGTCTGCCTCTTTGTGCAACAAACGAAGAAAGGTCACGATAGGGATCGGTCGCCTAGTTAAGCAAGTGCCATTGAATCGCTAAACGCGAACTGCAAGCTCTGCCAGCTCGAACACGCAGCCTATAGCTTTGTAGCTTGCACTTCCTTGCAATAAAAATTGCCGTCCCCGCTCTAACGTCAGTGTCTATACGTTACGTAGGACTATGACCCAGGCCCGTAGCCAGGGGGGGGGCTAGGGGGCCCGGGCCCCCCCCCCCCGAAATTCGGATGGAAGGGGTGTTTTACGGAGAAAAAGTAATAAAAATGGGTGTTTTTCAAGGATTTCAGCAAGTGCCCCCCCCCCCCCCCCCCCCGAAAAAAATTCCTGGCTACGGGCCTGCATACTCTTTACACGTCTGTGTAGTCGGCGTGTCTGGCAAGCCCACTAAATGGGCGCAGCAACCCAATTTACCCAATGACTTCGATCCAACTAGTAACGATTGGCTCAAAATGCGAAATTGGGCTTAAGCTGACGCTCGGTGACTGCATTGCATCAAATTGATTCTCTGAATGCGTAGGAACTTCCGTTTTATTTTTATTTTATTTTTTTTTTCGTTCGTCCGTTCATTGGTTGAATTCCTTGGTTTCGACTGTTTCAACCGATGTAAGGAAGATGCCGAGAAGAAAAATCGGCTCTCAGTACGTCCTCCAGCCCGAGGGCTACAGTCAATTCTCTACAAGTTCGATTAGTTCATTTCGAGCGCTATACCGCCATGTCCGTACAAGTGCGAGCAACGTGGCGCCCTGTACCCGGGTCGCTGCTCGAGCGCCTGCGTGTGTGCCGTCCGGCGCCGACGTCAAAGCCGGCGACGATCCATCAGTATTAGGGCCGGCCCGTGGCAGCCATTACGAGAGCTCGGGCAACGCCCCAGTCCGGCAGGGATAATGGGAACGCGTAGCGCATGCCGACGGAACAAGAGTGTGCGCGCGTGTGTGACAGCCCATTCACGTACGTGGACTCCTCGGCGATCGCCTCACCCGGTCAGCCAGTCACGTGGCTCTTCAGGCTCACCGTCCCGGCTCTCCCGGTGTTTTTCGGACGTGATCGAGTGACAGGTTCAGCCTTCCTTCACATCTTGGAAGTATTGGATAGCAGTAGAAACGGTCGATACGTGTTGCCAATGTTCCAAAGTTCCTCAATGAGACAGCTTTTATTGGAAATATTATATAGCAGTATAAACGGTCTTTATGGGTTGCCAATGTTCCAAAGTTCCTCAATGAGACAGCTTTTATTGGAAGTATTGGATAGCAGTAGAAACGGTCGATATGGGTTGCCAATGTTCCAAAGTTCCTCAATGAGACAGCTTTTATTGGAAGTATTGGATAGCAGTAGAAACGGTCGATATGGGTTGCCAATGTTCCAAAGTTCCTCAATGAGACAGCTTTTATTGGAAGTATTGGATAGCAGTATAAACGGTCTTTATGGGTTGCCAATGTTCCAAAGTTCCTCAATGAGACAGCTTTTATTGGAAGTATTGGATAGCAGTATAAACGGTCGATATGGGTTGCCAATGTTCCAAAGTTCCTCAAGGAGACAACTTCTATTATTAAATTATGCGACCTGCGATTCCAGCTCAAAGAGAAGGATGGTTGGTTGGTGGACGGCGTTTAACGTGCCGAAGCAACTTGGGCTGTGAGAGAAGCAGCAGTGGAAGGATCCGGATAATACCGACCACCTGGGGTTGCTTCACGAGAACTCAGATAGAACAGCACACGGACCTCTACGACTTCACCTCCATCGAAAATGCGACCGCCGTGACCGGGATCGAACCCGCAGCTTTCGGGTCAGCAGCCGAGCACCGTAACCAATGACTCGTGAAGCAGCACGGCGGCTCCTCATCGATAAAGAGTATCCGCTTATGTATGTACAGGGGGGGTCAAAAGTTCCCAGGCCACGCTGCCATAGGAATACATGGGATAGTGGCCTGGGAACTTTTGACCAGCCCTGTACGTGCATAAAGGTAATATAGCCGGTATATTACCTCGAACAAACGCAGCACACACATATATACGGGTACGCAGAAGACATACACACTCAAGAATGCCATATCGCATGAATACAAGTAAGCACGTACAAGCAGCATAATACGCATGAAATTTCTGAAGGGATGCGTTTAAGCCCTCATCGAAGTACCTCGTTCTAAGCATAGATTTCACAACCGGAGCAGCAAGACGTCCCATAGACGATTCAACGGGAACGCAGCGAAACAGACAGGCCATCTTCAGAAGAATGAGGTGCGCCGGAGAGGTGTCATCTGTCTCCCTTATTAGTACGTTATTGCCGGCTTTAAAAGACCTTATTAATCGCTGCACTCGTCACAGCAGGGGTTCCCTCCCATCGCGAACCAAGGCATCCAACGTTATTCCTCTTCTACACCTTCCCTGAACTCTTAGACCGCACCCATCTCAACTTTTCGTACGTTCCAAAATCTCCCAGCCCGCTAAGGTCCGGCGTCCCGCTGTGAACGAAAGCGCAATACGCTGAGGATGTACGATGTTCGATATTTGTCTCATTTAGTGTATGACTTGCGCCCTGTATAATGCATTCCTCTACATCTCCTGTACGCATTTTCCTTCGTTTAGGTTCTATCTGCGTACGGGTCGCTATATCGGTTTGTCTGGCCATCAATGTATTAGTGCCGTACACCTGTCATCCCTCCCTATGCCATCTTCTGTACGCCTTAAAGAACTGATCTAGGGCACTTGCAAGAGACTCAAAATTGCTTGTACCAAAACTCGCAGGTCCCCTCCCCACTCCCTCCCCCTTCGAACGTATGACAAAAGCTTTCGTGTTCTTTTACGCCACGTTTTCGTTACGTCACGTTTTCGTTCGTCTTTCCTGGTGACTTTCCTTCTTTCTTTTATTCTATTGTTAACTCTCCGCGGTGGTCTTCTGGTTATGGTGCTACGCTGCTGACCCAATAGTCGCGGTAATCGCATCCCGTCCACGATGGCTGCATTTCGATGGAGGCAAAAGGATAGAGGCCCTTATGCTTAGATTGAGGTGCACGTGCGGTCGAAATGGCCGGAGCGTTCCATAATGGCGTCTTCCGTAATCATACCGTGGTTTTGGGACAAACCTCAACAATTATTGCTCTATTGTTCTTGTGCTCTCCTGTCCACTGCTTAGCCATTACATTCTATGCAAGGAGGAATGCGTTCACTCCCTTATCCATACTTATATGTATCCTTCTTTTCGATGTGCTGAAAAGCGGTGTCGACGTGAACCCACAATTTCTTATTCCTCTTTCTCTCTCTCTCTCTTACAGAAGGCCTTCGCTCTCCAGCACTCTTCTCAGCACTGTACGTTACGCCTGGGATGAACGAGTGAAAGGTGCCGGCAAGCAATCGCCCGCGTTTTTCGCTAATAAATCGACCAAGTTCCCTGCGGTGCGCGTGCGAGTACTGACGGCGGCCACTTTTGAGTATACCTTTCCCTGACATGCGCAGTGCGAGAGGTTCATAAAAAAGAGGTGTTCATCTTCCTCCCTTTTCCTTCTGAGTGCATGCATTGCATGTATTGAAAATTATATATAGCCTATAGCAAGAACTCAAATTACATGTGAAGAAAACACCGATGATCGCTGCACCCATTACATTAGGTACTCGACACAGGCTACGCACCACAGGAGTCTTTATATATCTTCACCAGTACGCGTGCGGGGAAGTGTTGACAAGACGCACTGGCATGGCCGACGTGGCATAAGAAGGTTGATGTTCGGGAGAGAGAGAGAAAAACGCTAAACTCAATTTCCCACAGCTTCGCCCATCGCTGAGATGGAGATGCTTTTCGCTTTCGTTTAGGCGTGGTTATCGACTTCTTTCAAAAGAAGAAGACGAACAGGTCAAGGTCAGGACCAAGTGGGGCGTAGAAAAGATGAAAGAGGCGGTTTCGTCCGTCCTCCAGAGGGAGGCATTTTGTTTTAGTGTAACCCGGACGCGAGGTGTTGAAGTTCATCCTCAAAGTGGGTGTGAACGCAATCGCTTCCACTTTCTCAACGTTTTAATCAAGACGTGACCACGTGGGCACCTTCTTGCTTAAGAGAGTTTTGAGTTTCCATAGACACCGTAGTGTATGGGCGTCGGTGTGATTCTGCCGGGGGGGGCAAACCCGTGTTTCATCGCAGTAGGGGAGTGTGGGGGGGGTTACTTGGGGGGGGGGGGGGGGGGGGTGCTGGTATGGCTTGGGGAAGGGGGGGTGCTGGCATGGCTTGGGGAAGGGGGGGGGGGGTGCTGGTATGGCTTGGGGAAGGGGGGGGGGGGTTACAAGTGCCCTTTTTTGCACCCCACTGCCGACGCCCATGCAGAAGTGTAGGCCTATGTATAAATGGCGTTGTACATCCATTAAGGGCTGAGTTCGGTGTCAGTACAAGGCGAAAAGGGGGGGGGAGGGGGGGAGGTCTTTCCGATGCTCTGTGTAGCCTTGCCGCTTTCCATCTTTGACAACTGAACGAACATTGCTATGTCACACGTGTAGGCATGAAAACGGTTGGGTTGGTTCATTCGACTTTTAATGAGCTGATCAATACCCGTCATGATATACGGAAAAATGAGAAAACATTCGTTTCACAGCCCGAGGTGGTGGCGCCCTTCACGTAAAATCGTGTATGCTAGGGGTCACACGAGACCGAAATCAACACTTATTCCTCTGTGATGCACGTTGCATCGCATGATTTGGAGGAAAGAAAATGGATATTAAGGGTCATAGTTCAGAGATGGAATGCATATAAGTTCTACTGTTCGAACAGGGTTGGGCACCACGGAGCTGTTTTCAGGAAAAGAAAAAACGAGTACCTCATGCTCCCTGGAAAAAATTAGAAATCACCCGTCCTGCGGGAGACTTACGGAACTGCTTTATTAAAGGCGAGACTGTGCGATTGATGGCGGCGATCGTTCTTGCACGCCGCGTGGCAACGACGCAACGACGCGTGCCACGTATACAACACGGTGCGGCTGTTGTCAGCGCTTTTCATCGCTAATAGAGATAGCGCCAACTTTCTCCGAGCGGTGAGATGAAAAACTGCGAAAAGCACGCAGGGGGTGGCATTGCCTTCAGGATGCTATGCTCCGCGATTCCCATCCTTTTTCCCGGCGGAAAGCAAAAGGGCAACCACATGCGGCGTATCTCCGACGTATTTTCGGCGTCGCGTCAACGGGCATTTGAGGTAGAGAAATCGTGGCGATAAGAAGGATAGGTATATCGCCATGTGCCATGCGGATGCGGGTAAGCGCATAGTATTTCGGGCTGTACGCGATAACGACGACGATCTCGTAGGCCTAATATAAAAAGCGCTTATTACGTCGATAAAGTCGGTTATCGCGTAATCTCCACTTCGCGATGACAATTATCAGATTCATTGAGCTGCACTTCATTAAAAAATTAAGGCAGCTTCGCAC
This sequence comes from Rhipicephalus appendiculatus, assembly GCA_030522465.1. Taxonomy (NCBI): domain Eukaryota; kingdom Metazoa; phylum Arthropoda; class Arachnida; order Ixodida; family Ixodidae; genus Rhipicephalus; species Rhipicephalus appendiculatus. Next base: position 207,974 of record JALIZH010032995.1, read on the forward strand.
TAGTGGGGCCAAGCCTGAGGGAAGTGCGGAGCTGGGCAGCCTTCTTTGTTTCTCTTTGGTATTCACTTTCTTTTCTCTTCCCTTTTTCATTTTTTTTCTAAATTTTTTTCTCTTTATTTCTATTTTTCTTCCTATTATTTTCCTTTCTTTCTCTCTCATTATATTTCTCGCTTGCTTCCTCTTTTCTATTTTTAAACATGGTTTTGCCGGCGTTACGCCCAGCGACGACAGAATACGACAGCCCGTGCACCTAAAGCGCTCCGCACTTGGTACCACCATCAAGGGGCTCGAAGTACAAGAGGAAGAAGACTTCTCCTTGGCGCGAGCGCGCGCTCAATATGCTACAGATGACTATGCTATCTATGCTTTTGCCAGCGTTACGCCGAGCTACATGAGACGACAGCCCTGGACCCCTAAAGTGCTCCGCACTTAAAATGACAAGGTGAGAAGCGGCAATCATGAATTTTGCTTTTTTAACACGAAAGTGTTTTATGCCGGGGTCCACCACGGCTCCTCTGACGTATTTCCGTCACGGATATGACGTTGTAAAATATAAATTAACATAATGAGATCAAAGAAAAATTAGAAGAAAAAGTTCCGTTGCCAGGCGTCGAACCTACGCCCTCTCGCTCCGCAGCGCGCGGCGCGAAACCACTCGGCTACGGGAGCGTACGTTCCTCACCGTGCTAACGGCAAGCTATTTATACACACCATATACCGTTGGCGGTCCTCAGAGCTCCTCGACTTCAGCGCGTTTTCGTCATCACTAGCGAGATGGCGCGAAGGTGTCACGGAGCGCGCGCTCTAAAGGTCGTCGAGCCTCTCGCTGGGATGAGCGTGCGCCTCCACGGGGCGTGGTGGCTGGTACGCGCGCGCAATTATCTCCTGATCGGGGCATTCGGGCGCTTCGGACGCCTTGTGCTTCCACCGCAAGTTTGCTTTGAAGTTACAGTGGTTAAAGAGTGCACGAAGGTCGCTTCGTTCGCCGCAGCGGCCGCGTTTACGAATGGAGCGCGCCGCTTACACACGAAGTAATAATTGTGGCAGTTGTTCGGGCTCGTCCTGTGTATGCTTGTGCGTTCGTTTCGTGCGTCTTTGTGTTAGAGCAGCGCGCTTTAAATGTCGAGCTGTGACAGCTAGTCCGTGCTCGTCTTGTGTATGCTCATTTCGTGCGTCCTTTCTGCTTGAGGTGCGCGCTGCATGCTTCGAGCTGCTTGCCGTTCTTCACGTCACATTACAATTTGTTGCTGCATTGCTTCTCCCTTGTGGCGAAACAATGCACAATAAACGCTCAACTACTTATGTGAATTCACGTTTCACTTTCGTGTTATACCGATTCCTTTGACAGAGGGATCAGCCATGTTTTTTTTTATTTATTTTTTAATGCTCTTCTCATGTCTCCTCATTCGTGTTAGAATTGCGGGTCTGAAAACATCAATAATTGTATACCAACAATAGTCCCAGTTGAAGTGTTATTGATGGTGACATCATGACAGCAATAATAAGCAACACGACACATCAGTGGAATGGCACAATACACACGTTGTACACATGAAAAAACAAATGCTTTTGTACAGGGCTAATCGCAGCACCAGGTGTACAGCCTGACGCATCACGAGCCTCTTTTTCACCCAGCCCTCCGGTATATTTTCATTTAATAAAATGTAACGAAACATAGGAGCGACCAAGTTGAGCCAATGAAAAATGCGCACAACAAATTAGCATGGGTAGTTTAAGCAGCTAATGTTTATATCTGGGGTTTTACGTCTCAAAATTATGAGAGATGCCGCAGAGGGTGGCTCCGGAAATTTTGACCACTTGGTGTTCTTTAACGTACACTGACATCGCACAGCGCATGGACCTCTATCAATGCGCCTCCATCGAAGGGCGACCGCCGCAGCCGAGATCGAACCCGCAACCTTCGGGTCAGCAGCCGAGCATCGTAACCGCTGCATCACCGCGGCTGGCAACTTTAGGCAGATGAAAATTACCCACCGCCGCCGCTGAAAAATATGCGAGAACCTTCACGCCACTTTGCGGTGAAGGTTCTTCGAGGCATTTCACCTTAATAGCTTGGCCCGCGCAAAAACTTACACAACACGCGCACATTAGGTTGTTAATCCTCCGGGTGCGCATAAACGTATACTCTTAATGGCGGCACTTCGAAGTCAAACGCCGTTCCCACAGTCGAGGATAATCCGAAATGGCAGTACCATGCAAAGGACGTGTACGGCGTTGGACTTACGCGGCTTCCCCCTTGGCGTGCACGCCTGTGTTTATAAGGTCTCAACACATTAGCCGCGGATAAAGGATTAAACAATTTATGCGCGCCAGCACGCATTTGCAGACCACCGGCAAGCAAGCAAGCTAGGAAACAAGCAAACAAACAAAACATCAAGACAGCAAGCACGCATGGCGGCGTGAGGAACGTGCTGCAATTACGCGCTAAAAACCTCGAAGCCCTAATCTCCGCGTCGTGATCCATCATAGCGCCTGCCTTTCCATACATCTTTCTATCTATCCTTGAGGCTGTGAGCGAAGCGGCGCGCCAGACTACACGCCGCCTCCTAGCGGTCGTCGACGGATCTACTACATCGCGTTCGACATCAATATAAAACAAAAAAACACAAGAAACGGGGTGCAGGGGGAGTTTAAGAGCAGATTTCACGCTTCACACTTCGAATGTCCATACATCAATTAAGAACACACCATGGACGTAGCGGTCGGCCAAGGCTGAGAGCGGGGAGCGCTTTTGCGTCATACCGGCAGCGAGCAGTGCGTATACATACAATATTCTGTTGGTCTTACAGACCAGTAGCTTACATTTTTCGATGCGGACTTGCCTTCTTGCCAGTGTGTATATGTGAAGTCCTGCCAGTTTTGTATCGCTTTGCCATTGTGTATACTATGTGCATGTGGCAAGTCACCGGCAAGACTTGCCCGCACAGGGTTGCCGTTGGTGGCTACTTTGCGCCAAATTCGCTACTTTTGGACCCCGTTGGCGACGAAAATTTCCAGTTGGCGCCATGGCTCTTTCTTAAACTTGTGGTTTTACTTATTCAAAATGGTTTTATTTATTCATCGATAGTAAAGACTCTGTTGATAATACCGCTTCTGTTCTATTTGGCTAGAAATTCGGCGATACTATAAAATGACATGGCTGCTTTGCCTACTTTTGGCATGAGTTCTGGCGCCTTCTCATGTCCACCCAACGGCAACCCTGTGTCCGCACTCTAAAAAGAAAGGGTCGCATTTTCGGACATCATTTTGTAACTGCAACAGTAACCATGCATCATATGGTTTGCTTGCCTTTCATTTCTTAAAAAGCCCGGCTCTCATCCACTTTCCTGTGAAGATATGCTATGTCACGCTGATAACGTGCCTATCGTTCGTGACTTGGAATTGCCGGACGCGCGGCGATAATAAGGCACGCAAGATAGATGAAGATTATTTTTTGGGGCAAAAAGACTCCCTTTTTGCTCGCTCTGTTTTCAATAATAATAATCATAATATCTGGGCTTTGACGCCCCTAAACCACGATATGATTACGAGAGACACCGAAGTGGACGGTTCCGGAAATTTCGACCATCTGGTGTTCTTTAACGGGCACGGAAATCGCACAGTACACGGGCCTCTACCATTTCGCTTCCACCGAAGTGCGACCGCCGCGGCCGGAAGTCGAACCCGCGACCTTCGGGTCTGCAGCCGAGCACCATACCCGCTACACCACCACGTCGCGCTCGCGCTGTTTTTCAGAGTGTACGTGTATCATGTGTGCAACAAGGACTATGTCGTGTAATAATGGAAGCAATGTTTTGTGGAATCTGGTGTCGTGTATCCAATGGTCACAGCTATAGTCGTGGCGTTTTAGCAAAGTTCCGGTAGCAGTACGAGACGCGAGCGTCCCGATTGCAAGCCTGGACCCTTCCATAGTAGGAATCGCACCTCGACATTTGATGTTCTGGAGCAGCATTAGCTACGGACCAGACTATTTTTAGGAGCGAAGCTCCTTAGGCTCTCACGATGTCCGTTGACGCCGTTGTCGTAGCTCCCCGTCGGACCGAAACACAGTACGGTATATGTACCGGTTACATATACCGTACACAGAGTGTTCATAGCGCGCATATAGGTTTAAAATATGTGGTTTCCGTCCGTCCGTCCAGTCCGTCCGTGCACAGACGGACGGACGGATGCACGGACGGACGGACAGATGAATTTCATAAACATTCTTTATATCGTTTATCATTTCGCCGATGGAGCTTCGCTCCATCATCAGCATTCACTTCGTGGATGTGCAGCAATTTTTTTAAGTGTTACCATCGATGTTGTTTCCATACACTGTGGATACCCCATACCAAAATCGAGCAGTCATAACTAAGGAAACTCAGAAAGCAGATAATTATCAGGAAATTTATATTAAGAGCACCGCGTGCCTAGTAAACTCTTAAAGGAATCGCTTTAAGTGTGGCTCTATGTGAACGCATCTCTTGTGCGTTACGCAAAACAGAGCTGCGCTCACTTGTACCGAGCGTGCCGTCGGACTAAGCCATATTCACCGAAACGCAGCGTTGATGACGAGGATAGAGCATCGTTTATCTAAATGAATACGCCGTCAAAACTCCATGCGCGGAAATAGACCGTCGGCGTCAACTCGAGTGACGTCACAGATCGTCACACTTTGTGACGGCGCATGACACCGTCGCTTAGGCGAAGTTGGGCCGATCGCGGCGGCCGTGCAAAGCCAGGGGAAATGCAGAATCTTTTCGGAGGCAGGTGTGACGAATACGTCGAGTGAGAAGAAAATGATGGTTTTCGCTTTCGTGTCGCCGAGGGCCAGGGGTCTGCCCATGACTGTCTTCGTCCCATATTTCTTTTTTTTTAGGAGCAGCGAAGCTCCTTTAGGCCGGCACCCGTTCGCCGTTGAAGCTCCCTGGATGCGTCGCCGGCTCAAAAAGACAATGAAACGCCGTGCGCGCCGAACGCCGAGCGGTTTGCTTCTAGCGCACCAGAAATTCGAGGTTAAATTAAAGAAATAAGCTCTGTTCACAACTGGTTATAATGGTCGTCTTCACTTTCACCATCGTGAATTGTGAAATGACAACCATCATTCTAGCGTAGCACGGGCGCTTTTTCTAAGGTAGCAGTAGACGCTCTTCCCTCGCGGCGCCGGCGCAACAACAACAAAACAATAAAAAAGAAAAAAAGAAACGGCACGCGATGCAAGGCGCTCGCGGCGTTCGGCGCGCGTTGCGCAAAAAACAAGGTGCGCGGCGCAAAAACAGTTCGCGTTTATAAACGACAATAAAATTTACCGAAAAACCATGTTTGTACATATATATATATATATATATATATATATATAGATATATATATATATATATATATATATATAGATATATATATATATATATATATATATATATATATATAGATATATATATATATATATATATATATATATATATATAAAAATAAGGACCCACTTGACATTACTTAGGGCTCCTCACAGAATATGGATAGTCGTCCTCAGAAACGTAAACGTGAATATGATGAAGACGATAAGCAGCTTGGCAAGGATGCGGAACGCAAAGCCAGAGCAGCGGCAGCAAGATGAGCCCGGCAACAGGGTCCTGCGGTTAAAGCACGACGAGCGGAGCTACAAAGGTTACGCCGACAGGATCCTACCGTACGTGCTAGAGCGGCCGAATCTAAGCGCCGACGCCGCCAACCGTTTCAAAATGTACATAGTCGTTTGCTTCCCATTTCTAAGGAGCTTCGCTCATCGGTTGTATTCGCAGTCGGAACAACTGCTAATTTTTACTCTTGCTCCCACGTCTTTAGCAAACGTACATAATATTTACACCAGTTATCTGTCGGCGCAGTTAGCATGTACAGGCTGCGGGTTTGCTTACGTCACAACTGACATAGACAGCGAACTCTAGCGGCCTGTACGCGTTAAGGAAAAACCGGGCGCTATCGTGGCCGTGCGTTCAACCTGACCCGCAGTTCCCCAAACAAAATCACCGCATCTCCACGAAGTGAATGATGATGAGTGGGCGAAGCAGGGGGGATCGTTCGGTGTTACCGTAAATCACCTGTGACATTGCCCACTCACGCATGTAAATGAGTGACAAAGCGGTGTACAGTTATATACAATGTTTATTGGTCATAAATGGTATGCCGTGTTGAGTTGTGGATTTCGTTTTGCCTTCATTATTGCTGCTTTGTGGTCGGCGAAGTGTAGAGCCAATGGTTCTTCGATCGGATCTAGCCTGAAGTTGGCAAAGACGAGATCTATATGCACGTCCCCCTGGTGGTTGTTGGTTGTTTCCAGTCACACGAAATGCATCGTAGAGCGTATCGAGACCTCATACCCCGCACAAGCCGTTTTTGCCGTTTAGCCACCGCTTCCCGAGGTAGCAGCTTGTTGTCGGCGTTGCCGTTGAGCCGCCGCTTGAAATGTAATATTGAGTGCCTTGGAATTACGGTATGTGAATTCGACGCATTAGTAGACAGCGCATCATAATTCCGCGCATGGAAGGGTATATATATCCCACGTTTCTCCCCTAACACTCCCACGTACACCAAAGTTCCCGTGCCTACGTGTGCAGTAACAAGCCTTGACAAAGCTTGCTTAATTTCTACCCTTTTTGTACCCTCTGTCTAGATTTTAGGCAAACTACTGCTTTCTTATATTCATGATCTTGTTTGTTCGTTTGTTTCTTTTAATCGCTTTCCTCTGTAAAGCCCGTTGACCCTGAGGTTATCGTAAGCAAATGAATAATAGTCCATTCTACGTCTCTCCACTTCCTTCATTCTCTGTCTCGCTCGCTCTCTCTTCTCGCCGTGTTATACTACGTCAAGATGGCGGTCACGATGACGTCAGCATATACCATCCATATATGCAACGCTGCGAGAACGCGGCGCGCGGAAATCGAGTCAGGCGAATCGAGGTCGTGCGCATGCTTCCGTATTCCACTTCATAGGCGATCTTCCGCAAACGAAAGGAGCAGCCATAATGAGAAGGGCAACGCAGCGCGCAGCATGGGCGAGGCGCTTACTTAATGTCCAAATTAATGAGCCCCGCATAGTTCACGCGCCTTTGCAGCCTGCCTACGTAACGAAGTAAGGCCACTGTAGAGGGCGCCGCGCACAATCTGCTGGCGAACGCAATGGCGCCGGAATATATCGCGAGCGGTAGCTCGAACTCATTAACACTGGCTCGCACGCACGCACACACGATACATCGAAGTGGCAAGCCCTAATTCGAACAGGCGCCTCCGTGCACTCAGCTTTCTAATCCTGTATACAGCATTTGTGTAGCGCGGCTCCTGAGAGCGCACAGCCGTGTTGTCCTCCGCGTGGAAAATGTAGTGCGTTTTCCCAAACCCCCTATTTTTAAAGCGAAAACCTTAGATATGCCTCATGAAATGCTAAAAATTGACCGTCGGTGGCGTCGGAGGCGTCGGCGTCAACACGAATGATGCAAAAAATCATCACGTGATGACGTCAGATTTCGTCAAAATTTGATCGTCAAAACACGACTCGATCGTCGAAGCTACGACGTCACATAACGTGACAGCCAATCATGACGTTAGGTGGAGAAGGCTTTCCGAGGGTGGCGGCGCAGGAACATTACATACACTGAGAAAAAAAAAGAAGGCTTTCGCCTTCAAGTCGTCTTAGGTGAATTGAATAAAACACGCTGTGACCTATTTTTTTATTTATTTAGAAAGCCTGCTCTTAGGCATAGTGCTACGCGCTGTCATAAATACACATACAAATTAGCCTCAAGCAGGAAGTCTAAGAGTAAACGGTGGAACGTTCCGTGAATCTAGCGATCGAGGCCGTACGGTCGGCTGGGCTGAGACGTGCTGCAGGAAGGTGGCGAAGATGGCTTAAATGCAGGCCTGTACAAGTCCGCAGTAAGTGTGTCGCAGTAACATCGCGGACTGGGGCATCACGAAACGGGCACGATGCACCATATGGGCGGCGGTACTGTTGCGCCCATTTAGTGGCCACAGACGGGGTAAGCGTAACCCCGACACGAAGCCTCCGCAACGTAACCTCCACTCAGTGGGTTAATTAAACCACCAGGGTGGTCTGAACCAAACTAATAGCGCGGCGCTTCCAGCTCAGTGCGTTACTGCGGCCTTGGACACGGGACTCTCACGGACAATTTGCAAATTGCCTGTCCATTCTTTATTAAGGCGAAAGCCTTTAATGTCTCATATTCGCGTCCGCCCGTCCGTGCCCTGGCAAGGTGCTAGCTAAGGCCTCACCCCCTCACACTCTCTCAGCAATCACGTGATGGCACAGCGACGAATAGCAACAGTTGCACCGCCACAGCTGTGGCCTCTCCCCCTTACACTCTCTCATCAATCACGTGATTGCTGAGAGAGAGTGTAAAAAAAAAGACGTGGCATAGTCAGTTGAATGGCCACAGGCTTTCGTCGAACACACTTTGCAATTGAAAAATTGTCCTTCAATTTTCTTGTTGCTTCTCGAGCGAAAAGAATCGATAATACTACGCAATGAATGTTGGCTCAGAATCCTAGTTTGAAATACCATTTTGAATATGTGACGCAAGAGTGGAACCAATACTACGTGACGGCCGAATAATTCCTCCAAAATTCCGCCCAAAACAATCCACCCTGCTGCTGTTCTCTGTGTCCGTCCGAGCCCGAAAACGTCGTTCCTCAAGAGACCATGAAACTGAAAGAAACGATTTCACCTCAGCTAATTCACGCCTTTGTGATCGGCAAAGGTGACTGGCTGACACATCGTATTCTACATTTCGAGTTAACAGTGGGGCGTTCACCAGTAGATTCCCAGGTTGTCACAAACGTCGACGACCTCTCTTCGAAATTTTCTACAGCTGTACGCTTAAAAAGCTTCGCTTTTAGTGCTTTTCGCTTGGGCTTTGATAGCGACTGCGTACCGCTATCTCGCCTCCGTTTTGCTCGAATCTAGTTATAGTTATTCTCCCAAGGGGGGCGCGACAGTCAGCGTACGCCCGAGGTTCGCAAGTCATGGTGCTCAGATATCGAAACTAAAAAGAAGTTTCGAAAGTGCTACAATTCCGCAATTGTGGGTGGAGCTTCAACAACCCTTCATTTAATATCACCCTTGTGTCACACCTGAGCTACACAAATCAAATAAAAAGCAAACAATATCACGCGCAAGTGAACCTGCAGAAGCCAGCCGCCAAAGGTGTGAAACGACCGACTGTACGGCACGCAAAACACAGTCGAAAAGCGGCACAAAACGCATCGCCACACCGGTCATGTAAGTACGTCGAATGCGTATGCGGGTCTGGTCGGCAGAAGCAATTTGCGTCCGCGACACGGTAGCACCGTGTACGCTGCTACTGCAGGCCTGCGCCGATTCATTTTAGCCGTCCGCCATGAGCATTTGTACACATACTCCGCCTCACGAGTAACGTGCAGCACTGCCAAAGTTACTGTGTGTACCCAAGCCATCATCCTAGCGCTGCAAAAAAGATAGTCCCAGATGCCACGGCCTGGTCGTTAGTTACAGCGCTAAAACAGTTATATAAACGTACTATGAGGACACGTATCCACATGGTAGTAAGAAGACGTTGAGCAGAACAACGTTACTACACTAAGAGCAAACCACGTAGCGTGGATGAACATACATAGAACGTGCTTCCGCTTCTTTCTATTGGCTAAGACGTCCCGTAGATTCCACAGTGCTGCAAATAACTGTACTCATATAGATTACAGTATAACCACCGCTTCGGGAGGGTGGAATTCATTGGTAGCGCCGCCCTGGCGGCAGTCTCTTTGATCTCGGTGCACTCATTAGTCTAGTTCTGATTCATGCGTGCTTTGCGCGCTGCATATGCAAACGGGTGTACAGACGAGTAGCATATGCATCTAGAGTTAATGATTGTCACGTGATCTCGCTGCAGCTTCGAACACCGAACACGCCGTAACACACGGTAAAATTGACCCCTCAGAACCGTGACAACGGTCGACATTAAGACGAATTAGAACATCTTGACCACGCTTATATCAGATGACGGTTCGCACGTTCCCAGCTAACGAAAACCACACCTTATTGGAGCTATAGATAGAACAGTACTATAGTTGATTAGTTATAAATTGGTTACCTGACCGATTCGCCAAAGATACCTCCCTCTGGCGCTTGAAAAATATTTTCATAGCTTTTGCGTTAGGTTTCCTATGCATAACATTTTTGAGGTCATAAAAGCGGGGTAGCAAAATTAAAACGTCTGGATTATGTGGAATAAAACACTTAATCTCTCTCGCTTTTCTCGTTCTTTCTCTCTTTTTTTTCCGTTCTTTAGTGCTTGTTTAACAAGTACCTAGCATTAATTGTCGGCGCTATAACAGCAATACTGCGCCCTGGGAGTATTGTGCGATGCCATATCGCAAAGATATCTAAACGAAGTCATCATCATCATCAGCCTGACTACGCCCACTTCAGGGCAAAGGCCTCTCCCATGTTCCACCAATCAACCCGGTCCCGTGCTTTCGGCTGCCACGTTGTACCTGCAACTTCTTCATCTCATCTGCCCACCTAATTTTCTGTCTCCCCCCTCACGCGTTTGCCTTCTCTTGGAATCCAGTAGTAGGTAAACTCCTAAACGAAGTATTAATGATAACTAACAGACAATAATGCCGAGGAAAGTATAGCCCTGGGATGTTATTAGTAGTAAATGTAATGTATATGTGAAGAAAGAAAAGCGGATGAAAAAGATAACTTGCAGCGGACAGGGACCGAACCTGCGACCTTCGAATAACTCGTCCAATGCGTCATTCGAAGGTCGCAGGTTCGGTCCCTGCCCGCGGCAAGTTATCTTTTCGTCCACTTTTGTTTGTTCACATTTACATTACATTTACTATTAATAACATCCCCTATACTTTCCTTGGCATTATTGTCTGTTAGTTCTCATTAATATTGTCTCTAACAAAGAAAAACGAGCCCATAAAATTTCCACTAAACGAAGTAGTAGGTATACAAAAAAGATTGGATTCGTTATACGCATCACTTACTTCAAGGCAGGTAACGTGTAATAAACTCGCAGTGGCGCAGGAACTGTAAGCAACTACAACTCGAGGCTTGGTCTAGCACAGGGGTCTGCAACCAGCGGCCCGCGTGGCTGCTTTATGCGGCCCCCGGCACGGCGTAAGACCCCCTACTGAAATACAAAAAGACGCGTACCATCAAGGAAGAAAATTAAAGACAGAACAGAAAGGGATTGATTGATTGATTGATTGATTGATTGATTGATTGATTGATTGATTGATTGATTGATTGATTGATTGATTGATTGATTGATTGATTGATTGATTGATTGATTGAAATAAAAACGTGAACACTTTGGTGGCATCCAATGATTATATAGCAAAGCGACTGCCGCGTCCGCAAGTTGAACCAACCCAAGACCTTACATTCAGCAGTACAGCGTTACAGGCACTCATCATCAGTCACCTCGGCAAGTAAGGTACCTGGGGCAGTGGACTAGTGGTTGCAGTGCTCAAATGCTGACTCGAAGGTCGCGGTATCGAACGCCGGCCGCGGCGGCCGCATTCCACTGGTGGCATAAATGTTTGAGGCCCATGTGTACGTTATTGGGTGTAGATTTAGCTGTACGTTAAAACCGAAGGGGGGTGGGAGGGGGGGGATTACTGGAGCCTTCCACTACGGCGTCTCCCATAATCATATCGCGGTTTTCAGTCGTAAAACCCAAACAACCATTTTACTATGATCGGCGGGTAAGAACACGTTCTCTACCGAGAAATTTCAGCAGCTTTAGAGGTAGCAGGTATATATACAGTACCACGGCCGCTGACCGTACAGGCAAAATACCAGCACGCAGTGTCCCTCTGTGCCTACGGCGAACGCGCTCGCATGGCACGACGAGCGAATTGGCAATAGCGCATCGTTAAGAACGCCAGAGAAGGTGGCACCATTAATAAGTCTCTCGCGCCGTAAGTGATAGCCGAAACGCGTTTCGCACAATATATTAGCGCAGAGCGGGATGCTTCCCGCACCTCCTGGTCTCTGTTTTGTGCCGCGCGCAGAAGGGCTTCGCCCGGGCAACCTGGCAAAGGCGAGCAGTTTTCTCATTAACTCGGGGGTGAAAATTGAAACCGCGGGGATAATTACACGGTGTAACCAGACGCGCCTGCGTTGGGACACTTTGTCGGCGACGTCGTGACTCGTTAATAATGTCCCTCGTGCGTCGTCGTGTGTACAGAGGGCGCTCGACGCCACGGCTACGATGATATCTCTACCGGGCCAACAACGCTGGGACCACGTTCTGTAAATATGTACGCAAGCGCCGAGTATATCGCTTGGCACGTAAGGCGATGTGTAATTGCTGCGCGAAATGGTTGTCATCTATTATCGTCCACGTGATTCGGTGCCTCTGTGTGTGTGTGTGTGTGTGTGTGTGTGTGTGTGTGTGTGTGTGTGTGTGTGTGTGTGTGTGTGTGTGTGTGTGTGTGTGTGTGTGTGTGTGTGTGTGTGTGTGCGCGCGTGCGTGTGTGCGTGTGTGTGTGCGTGCGTGCGTGTGCGTGTGTGTGTGTGTGTGTGTGTGTGTGTGTGTGTGTGTGTGTGTGTGTGTGTGTGTGTGTGTGTGTGTGTGTATGTGTGTGTGTGCGCAGCGAGTGCGAGCCCGCGCGTCGTCACCGTACCCTTGAAGGAGCCCTGCAACACTTTTCCAAGTAGACATGGAATGGATTCACGAAAGGAGCTTACTGACTCGCGAATACACCGTCGCAAAAATTTTTAGAATCCGTCCAGTACTAGCAGAGTTACAAAGATTTGTCTCACGCTACAATTGCATTCTCTCTTCTCTCGTCCCTACGAAAGCGCTGGAAGCTAAGCAGGGAGAGATGGCATGGGGGGAAGAAATGTACTTTAGAAGAGTAGAGGTTTGGGCCAGTTGGTGATGCATACTTGGTGAAATTAAGCGCAATAAACTGGACAACAAAAGGAGAGACACACAGGACGAAGAAAATACGTCACGCGCGCCTCGTGACCTTGAGCACCTTTTCTTGTTTTTTTTTTTTTATTCGAATGCGTGGCTTTTCAGTGCGATCGCGCGCACGCGGGGACAAGTCGCGGCCTCCCTCGGTGGCCCCATGTAACGACCGAGCGCCCATGCTCAAATAAGCCAACGGCTGGTACTTCGCCTGTGACGCAGTGATTTTTGAGCTTGTGGCGTCATTTATCTTGAGAAGAGAAAGCAAGTTTCAACTGACTTTAAGAATTTATTGTAAATTCCAGGCCGCGTGCTGCCCTATAATATTTGGCTCGCGTGCTCTCGGGAGCCTCGACTACCGATCAGCAGCTTTTGCTGACCATGCTCAAAAAGTGTTGCAGGGCCCCTTTAAGGGTTGACATTTCCACATGATAAGAACGTTTGTGTTTTGACATACGCGGGAAACATACCGCGCTAGCATACGCACTAGTGTTGTCTAAATGGTAGCATATGCCAACCGGTGCTGGCTAGAAATGACTAACTGATAGATATGATGAGGGCTTGTTGCCGTGGCATCCACCCTTCTTACGCAGCTTGGTGAGCGTCTTTTCTGTCGTGCGTTATTTCTTCCTAACCAAATACGCGCTCCACCTATGCATGATAAATCATGTAGTATTTACGTGTAGTGCTCACGTACGCACTATCTGGCAATCGCCGAGTAAAAAATGTGTGCTTTATTTCCTATCTGCATCTGCACTTGTTCTACGATGGCGTGTATCCCCGTGACTGGAGAAACAGCCTCGCACATCGCGTGCGTAAATTTCTGGCCTGTGTTATGCGGACGCAATGGAAAATGTCTAATACCAGGTTAGATGGACGGGATGGTTTTGGGCGTCGTAATTAACGATACGTCGAAACACTCCAAACTAACGCCGCAGTACATGGGACCGGTCTCGCTAATCGAAGGGCGTGGTTCTGGGGACAAGCGTCGCGTTTATGAATGGCGCAATCTCTTTTAAGGCGAAGGCCGTCCAGCGTAACTACAAGTAACGCGAGCCCGATCACGCATCAACCTTAACGTCATTACCGTCAAGGCCGTACAGTTTCTGTAGCAAATATTCCGTACGCTATTAGTTACGTCGTGGCTTACACTCTCTCGCAGGAGACCCTTGCATTTACTATTCAAACCCCTCTCTGCCGACGACAATTTATGGAACTAAAAAAAATTTTTAATAAGTATTACGCGATGAAAGATGTAAGCGAGAGGGTTCCAACTTTGATTGAGGCCTTCGTCACGTAAGAGAAAAGCTCTTAGGATACTTTGATATCTCGGTAAACTACAGGTGACCGTGAAGATATGGCTGGTGAATATGCCGGGACGAAAAGTGCTTGTTCTCGAAAACAAACAATTCGTACCAGCAATGCCCTAAGATGTGACACGAGTACTCTCTCTGTGTGTACTTTGTACCTTGACCTCATGATCATCCTTTGCAGATGGGCATAAGAAAGGGTAACGTTTTAAACAACTGATTGCAATTGATAGCACATTGTATAGTGTTCGTGCGTGTTTGTCGGATAGTACCGCAGTCACGACGACAGTGTGGCGTCTTCAAGGGACACTTCTTCTGTCTCATGTTTTCGTGCTATCTGCCCCTTTCCAAGCGTACAGCGCTACCAACAGGAATATTCCTTTTGGTAACCATTCCTGCTTCACCCACCCGTCACTTTCTTTGTCTCTCTGTCTCACTCTCTTATTCAAACGAATTTTTTGCTCATGTATGTACTCATTGCGTTGCCACTCCCCTTTGAAATTTACCCCTCTGTACATACTCAGGGCCATAGGCGTGCGCAGGGTTCCCCTTCAGGGGGGGGGGGGGGGGGGTGGCGAAGGTTCGTCGCAGCGCCCCCCTCTTTTCAGTTGAGAGAATCGCTGTGTCCTGTCTTCTTTCTTGTGGTGTCGTTTTGCGCTAAAATGCACTATGGTCCCCCCCTTCCCTATTATGTCAAAGTATGGGGCTGACTCTGCGCCCCCCCCCCCCCCGAGTCGCAGCGCCCCCTTCTCTATTACGTCATTGTATGGGGCTGACATTGCGCCCCCCCCTTCTAAGGTGACTAGGAGGGCGCCCCCCCCCCTGCCCCCCCCCCCCTCCGTGCGTACGTCTATGCTCAGGGCAAGTACAAATATACAATACTGAAGAAAACCCTCGTAGTTCAAGGCGTGCAGTTGAGTCACGAGAAAGTGTATCTCTCGCACCGATACGAGAAAAGTCAATTTACACTAACGACTCGCACACCCCTTGGAAGCTCGCAAACCATTTACACCGACGCCCCTGTCAGACGCAATCAACGTCTTTTTTTTCTCTCACGCGTACGACGCCGAACAAGACCGTTTCGTCCGAGAAAATCCCGCGTACCTCCAGGAAAATACGTCACGTCCGCGATAGAGGGCGCAGCGTTCACGCACGTGTGTCCTCTTACACTACACTGTATACACTGTATGGAGCACTCGCGAATCGCCCAGGCGAGCGCCTTCTGAGGTCCTTCGCACGCCGAAGCACTCCGATCCATTAACGCGTCCGGGGACGTCGAAGGTGTATACGAGCTACCTCGCACGCTCGACTGCTCACGCAGTTCAGTCGAGCACCAGGACCGATATCGGCCCCGGCGTATAACCGGTCGCCGATATTAATTGCTCGTTATTCGTCTCGCGCTGCGCGCGTGCTTGAGCGTTGGTTGTGCCACCGGCGTAATTAGACGCCGTGGCCTTAGAACGTAGCAGCAGAGTTCATTAAGTTTGAAGCATGGTACGTGCCACCTACCCTCCCCCCTCCCCCATTTCCTTGCATC
Source organism: Rhipicephalus appendiculatus (assembly GCA_030522465.1). Lineage (NCBI taxonomy): Eukaryota > Metazoa > Arthropoda > Arachnida > Ixodida > Ixodidae > Rhipicephalus > Rhipicephalus appendiculatus. Next base: position 223,800 of record JALIZH010032995.1, read on the forward strand.
CTGCCGCAAATGAAGAAAAGAGTAGAAGGGTGAGAGAGAGGAGGAAAGACAGGCAAGCGCTTAGAAGAGGAGATAAGGTGGACGTATACAGAAGAATTTCGTCCGCAAACACAGCCGCAACGGTCAGTGCTGTGGTGCGCCTCTGGGGCTGTACCCTTGCACGAGCGAAGAATTCGGGCCTACCAGCCAATAGGGGCGGGCCGAGGCCCATTCGTACGTATATATATAGAAAGGCCGGACACCCTGTGCGAACCACCGCCACCGCCGCCGGGCTTGTTTAATTAAGAGCAAGGAGAGATCCTGTGGTACCCCGTATACGTTGGGCGCGATGGTTTCCCCGGGTCTCGTACACGAAAAGACCGCCACACTATAGGCACGTCGTTGGAGATTCGCTAGCTTCTTCATCGGGAGTTCATAAATCGTCGTCATCGACGTGCAAGCAAGGTGTGGCCAGCGGCTTCCGGATCTCTGAAGTGATGAATACACTTTACAGAGATGCGGATATATATTTGAGAGCCCGAAGCTCGGGCGATGCTAAGCTGTGAACGCATTCACGGCTGCAACCCGGTGTAGCAACTTACTTTCAAATTAGAACACTATACTTGCTACGTCAGCAAAACGACGGTGAAGTTGTCGCGATTGCTTGACGATGGTTAAGTGCGGTGTATACCCCAACGAATCGGCAAACGTCAAAAAATCACGCCATATCCACGAAGTGAATGATGATGAGTGGGCGAAGCTCGATCGTTTTCATCTATGGCAGAAAGAGAATGTGTGGTCTGGAACGCGCTTATACTTCATGGTCATCAGCGTCATCGTCATCGTTATCACGTGTAGTGGGTACATTCCACTTTACTGGAACGCGCTTATACTTCATCGTTATCACGTGGAGTGGGTACATTCCACTATACGTGGCTATCTACCTACTACTACTACTACCACTACTACTACTACTACTACTACTACTACTACTACTACTACTACTACTACTACTACAGAGGAGGGACAGACCCACACCCTTAGGAGCTTCGCCCCTAATAGCTGATTTGCTGCAACTCCCTCAGGAAAGTTGTCGGGATACCTCAATTATGCTAAGTATGGTATTATAGATAAACGAATAGGCAACGCCTTTAGAAGATTCGTTGCGACTACCGACCAGACCTTAAATCACTCCCCCATGAAAAACCAAAGGAAAGAAGAAGCTTTAATAAACATTGGTTACAGCACACACGAGAAAAAGAAAACTCACTAAATGAAAAAGAGAAACCCGAGAAGGCACCAAAAAAGAGACAGCGCCAAGCATGCAGGAGCAAAAAGATAACTGCGGGGGGCGGTAGGAGGGTGTCAAAAAAAAAAAAGGACATCGGAGCTGGCGGAGAAGCCGCAGACAACGTGGACTGTCCCAAGGTAGGTGGACCTCTCACGTCATCTGTCTTGGCACTCCAGCTCAATGCATGCGCCATCTTGAGTGAGAACCTTGTAGATGTCACGGTTGACGGCAGGCTTTCCTCGGTGACTTGACTCCGCCGGGCGCCGCCGTTCGATCACATGGCGTGGGTCACCTGCTGGACAATGAAAGCGGCCACAACCCCGGCCAGCACGCTGAAGAGGATCACGTTCACGGCGAGACAGAGGTGCTCCATCTTGTCCTTGGTGGCGGTGCGCGTGGCTCGTTCGGGCAGCAGAGGCCGTAGCAACGGCGTCCCCATGTTTGTGTTGCTCGACAGCATACTGCGGTTGTCCTCGACGCTGGCTTCGCCGCTTCCAACGTCGTTGCTGGTACGGGACTGGAACGAGCGAATGCTGGAGCCTTCGCCCGGAACGCGGGCGGCCATCTCGCCCGGAGCTTCGGAGCTGGCGAAGTACACGGATTTCTTCTTCTCCGGCAGGGCTCCAGCGCGTGGGTCGAACTGCTGCTGTTGAAAAAACTGCGGCTGATTAGCTTGTTGCTGAAGTTGTTGCGGCAGCTGTTGCGGCAGCTGCTGCGGCGGCGGCGGCGGCGGCTGCAGAGGCTGTTGTGGCGGTCTGTTGCAGCTGCTGATGTGACTGTTGTTGGATTAGGTTCTGCTGCTGCTGAAGCTGCTGACGATGCTGCATCATGAGTTGCTGCTGATGCTGCTGGTTCTGCACCTTGCTGGCAGTAGTTTTCGTAGATACGCAGGGCTTCCTGATAACTGGCGTACTCCTGGGGAGTGATGTTCATCAGCTGCTGCTGGTGTTGCATCTGAAGCTGCTGTAGGTGTTGGGCGATAATTTGCTGCTTGACTTCGGAGCTCAGGTGGTCCTTGGAGTGCCCTTGTTTCACGGGTGAGGCCGAGCTGGATGAAGACTCCGAACTTGACGACGACGATGATTCTTCTTCATCATCATCGCTCGACGAGGACGTTGACGATCCCGAATCATCCTGTTTCCGTCGAGCAGCGTCTTCGCCAAGCAAGGGCATCTCCGCCGCTTTCGCAGGAGGTGGAGATTCCTCCCCGACGTCAACTGTCGCCGGGAGTGGAGTGTCGGTGCCCGTCTGGGCGTCGCGAACGATGACGTACATCGAGCTGGCGTCTTCGGCTGCCTGTTTCTGAGCCATGGCTGCGTACTTGGAGACTTCGCCACCGGAGTCGCCCGACGACTTGACGCCCACGGTGTCCCCGGCTTCGCGACAGGCCTCGTTTCCGCCGGCTTCCTGCATCATGTGCACGGCGTACTGCTGAGGATGCGCGGCGTAGCGATTGTACATCCAGCGCTGGTCTCCGGTGTAAGCCGCCATCTTCTTGCGGTAGTCGGCGTCGTCGTAAGCCGCCATGGGGTGCACGTACCCGGACGAGTAAGCGGCGTAGTAGCGCTGCTGCTCACCGTACCGATCATCGACTCGCTTGGGTTTGAAGGAAGATGAACTAGAGACCCTGCCGCCGTTATCAGCCTTGCGGAGCATCTGGGGCGGGTAGTAGGGCTCCGCGTACTGTTGCTTCTGGGGCAAATCCTGGAGGCACACAGCGCTGCGCGACGGGTAGTACATGCGTTCGCCTTCTTGGTCCGGGAAGTAGGACTGCTTCGGCAAGCTACGGCTCAGGCCGTGCGGGACAGGGGCCTTGTAGTCGATGCGCACGGCGCGTCCGGGGTCTCCCTTGGCCATGGAACTCTCCACGGCGTACCCTCCGGACGAGTCCTCACGCTGAAGTGCCGTTGATCCCATGGAACGCGAGAGGTCCTTGGTCGTGTACCCGAAACTCTTAGACTGGGGTGGGTAGGGTCGAGGTAGGGAGTCCATCTGGTGTGGAGCGTGCTGCTGTTGCTGCTGCTGCAGCTGCTTGGGTGACTGTCTGTGGGCGTACTCCTCGCTGCGGTACGAGGCCTCGGAGTAGCCGGTGGGCAGGGAGGACCTGGCCGAGGGCCTCTTCTTGTCCCGGTGTCCTTGATCCGTCGGGATGGCGCTGAGAGAGTACGAGTGAGTCATTTGGTGGGTTACCTGCTCTCCGCCTCCTGTTCCCAGAAGTGCTCCGGGAGCCTTCCGACGAGCGACCGGTTGTAGGCGCCGCGTCAGCGGCGGCTGCGAACGTTATCGCCTTCGTGTTGCGACGTTGGCTCACCCTCGGCTGGAGCGGTCGAAGGTGGACTTGGTGTCGGTCATGGTCCGAGTCGGGCGCCGCGCTGTAGGGGCCCACAGACGACTCCATGAACCGGAGTCGTTTTTACGCCCTAGCCGGACGGGTCTCGGTTCAGCTCGGAAGCTGTCGTGGGGGGTTGACGAGTAGGAAGCGACCTGTTATGAAGAGAGAAGCGGCGAACCTAAGGCCGGCAAACGGGGGGCAAGGTTGGGGTCGGTTAGGCTTCGCCTCTGCGAGAACAGATTGTTTCACGAGCGCGTGCAGCGCTTGGCCTTACGCTGCGCGTGAGTGAGCGCTCTGGGCAGCTTCTCTTTCTTGTCTTTCTGGGCTCGGTGGTGGTCACGTTCTCTTTCCTCGTGTTGTTTGGGTGGATTTAACTGAATATACCCCGAAGAACAAGCTGCATCGATTTCTCCCTGCGTAATATATGCCGCCACATCGAGAAACGTGATGTAATGAAACGTAGTGTGAAATTTGTGACGTCGCGCTTTCCCCGTTTCATTTCTTTCCTTACTTCAACTTCTTCGAACAACTGGATCGGGCCTCACGTTCATTCCGAAAATTGATTGCAATGACCGTAACGAGGAGGAGGAATACATGAGACTGGATTTTTTACCAATCCCCAATCATGCTCGGAGCACCATCATCATCATAATCATCATCAATCCCCCGAAGTGGATGAGGGCCATTCATATAGGGTATAAAGCACTACAGCAGCAACGTCGAGCTACTTCTTGGTGAAAAAGCAGGAACGTAACCACACTGTTGTGTTGTTGTTGTGCCCCTACATATGGCTCATACCCACACTGGGTGTCTGGCCATGAATTGTGCATCCCTTGCATGATTTCTTTTTCATCTTGAGAATCGTACCCAGAAGTTGAGTTAGTCGGGTAGTCGGGCAATCCTTAGGGCTCAAGGAAAACATCTTGGCTGGCTTTCTGAGTTACATGACGTTTTCAACGCTTTTGACACGAGCTTTATCATGGGCACGTTGAGCGCGCTGTTTCCAATACTCATTGACTAGAGAGAGACTCTTTATTAGAAAAACAGAGAATTTTGCCGGCGTCTATATAGCGCCGACATGCTACTCTGTATAGGGATGGGGAAGGTGACTAAACGATTTCAGAAGAGAGGGAAGAAAATAATCAGAAAAAAGAATATAAACAAACAATAACGGTGCATGTGAACCTGATAAAAGTATTTACAATTAGAGAGTCAGGTAAGTTAAGCCTTTCCTATCTGACTTCGTTCATTAGAGCCTTTCGACAAGGCCAATTTCGGACAGGTAGTTGACTAATGATTGTACAATCCGACGCTGTTTTGAATGTCGGTGCGATATGCCTATTCGCACGTCCTTCGACACTAAGGCGGACAAGTCATCCTGGCAAATAAACCTTTTGTTCGCTTGCTTCCCTGTTCATTCATTCATTCATTCATTCATTCATTCATTCATAATTGTTATTATTGCTTAACCATTAGCAGTATCACCAACACTCTGCTTTTACGGCCACCCACTGCGATAGCTTAGCACGTAAAGTGTCGCGCCTGATGAGCTTGAGGTCACGGGTTCGATTCCCGGTGACGGTGGCCGCATTTCGATACGATGTAAGAGTGCGACGTAAGCTGGGGTGACTGTGGCGTTGGTTACTACCGCTAAGATGAAGGAGAAAGGGTTGGAAACGGTCGAGGGGCCAGTTTCCTATTTTATATTATTTTTGTTGGACTCAAGCCTTATGAAGTCAGCAAATAAAAGAAAGAAGAGAAATGGCGGAACGAAAAACAACATAGTACCCGAGGATGTGCTGCCGGGGACAAATGTTCCAAGAACCAGAGATCTTGCGAAAAGGCTGAATTCTCGATTAAACTTCGAACAATCTCTCTAGAAAAAAGTTCCAGTTTGTAGCACTCTTTGGCGACCGAACACAGTTATCCAATTTAGAAGGACCGCGCATTTACACAGCGAACGTGCGTATTTGCGGTGGAGTCCTTGGTCTACAGAAGACTTCGCTTCACGGGTCTACCATCTACACCTTTCCGTACAGACACAGCGAAGATTCTTGAGAAGAACTGAAGTCTTCCACGACTCTCCGGAGAGAGTATAATGATCTCCAAAAAGAGAGTTCCCACTATCTTTAAAGGGAATAATGTAACGACACGTAAAATCAGGAAGCCAGTAAGTACGGCCGAAAGGCGATGAAGCTCCAATTCGACAAGCGGCTCCGAGGACACAGGCCGAATATTGGACTGAACGGTCTTGTACTTGTGCGCAAGGGGCTACTGGGTAGCGACGCAATAACTTTTTTGGGCCTTCTAAAGCTGTGAAAACATCGGTACGGCACCTCAGTGCTTAAGACCATAGGCTACCATCAATAACAGATATCTCTCTTCCTTAAAAGTTATATATGTGGCAACTCAGGGCTCCCCCTAAAAGATTAATAGCTTCTTCCATCCCACTGCACACAACTTGAAAGCTCGTTCGTCACGTACTTAAGGAGGACGACGTCCACAATAACCACGCGCATACTCTCGAACGGCGTTCCATTTCGCTGTTATTTCTGTCGCAGATGCGTTCCATTTCGCTGATGCGTTCAGCGGGCCATTACGTCCTCAAGTGTGTGCTTTCCCTCTCAAGCGGCGTACACCGAAGTAGGCACGCCCGCTGTAACAGCGGCAGCAAATCAAGCCAAGGCGATCCAAGACAATGTCTGGGCCCGCCCCTCGAAGCGACAATTGCGAATGTCTCTGGGGCACGCCCCTTCATCAACGCAGAATGAGGGAAAGCAAATAAAGACAAGGCGAGTGTACGAATCACTATAAGACAAGCCGGAACGAGCTCCGAAACGTCTAGACTCCTTCTGAGTCGTCGCTTGTTACTCCCACGCAACCATTTAAGGGTTCGAGCCAAAGCGCGAGCCAAAATGAGAGGTCAGACGAAAAAAGGGTAGGGAAGTAATGAGAAAGCCCGCCATGAACCGAGACGGTGGCCCCGGACTCCTTGCAGAGTCAACAAGATGTCAGTTTATCGTCTCCGGATCGGACTGGCTTTCTTTTCTTTCTTTCTTTCTTTCTTTCTTTCTTTCTTGTCTTCTTCTTTGATCGTGATGGCGTACAGGCAAGGTCGACACGTACTCGCCATCCCATTCGAGCGCTTTTCATCGCGTTGACAAGTGGGCTCCGCCCCTCGCTTTTTTTGTGCGAGAAAAGGTCGCGCCTGCGAACCTCGTGGCATCGTGCATACCAAGCGCCTGGGAAGCAGAGTCAGGGACTTTGATTTGTCGGCGATTGCATGCATGCATGAATGAATGAATGAATGAATGAATGAATGAATGAATGAATGAATGAATGAATGAATGCTTTAGTTGTAATATTGAAAACCACTACGCCACGGTTCTCAAACATCTGGCCCGCGGGCCTTACGTCAACGACCCGGCTCGGACATGAGTGTCTTTGCCAAATATTTTTTCGTTACTTTCTTAATAAGAATGTTCTTGAGCTACACAGACGTAATTGGTATGTGTCCTTTCTTCGCCCTGTCTTTTTAGCGCTGTTTTCATACTCGTAAGAATGAATCATGTCATCTTCGTGCACTTGAGCTTAACAAATCTCATTAATAAGGATAAGAAATCTTCGCTTTAAATGGATGCAAGAGCGCAACGCAAGGTGAAACAACGCTACCCATTCTCATCACTGTTCCCGTCTCTTTCCTCGACTGAAATCAGTCACACGTTTCAAAGCCTCAACACTTGAGGATACAGGGCCACCCAGCCGCGCTATGCGCTGGCCACATCGAAATAGGTTACGCATATGCCACAAACGAACGCAGGCTAGAGAGGGCTGTGGAGATATGAATTGAGTCTTCAGCCATAAAAGCATTCCTTCCAATAATCATTTGGCGGTTCCTGTCGTCCTTGTGAGAGCCTCCCAGGCGCCCTCTGAAGGAGCTGGCAAGGGCTCTTGAGGTAGGGGTTTTTTCTAAACATCTCTGGGCTCTACAGGTCGCCTCCACCGAGGTCATCTACAAGTCTCAGTAGACTGTTAAGAGTTTACTAAAGTTGTTTCCTCCTGCTCTTATAGACACTATGGAGAACCACGGAATGTACTCCACTTTATCCCAATTCACGTACTCGCATTGTCTCAAACCCAGTGAGCCGTTAACCGTTAAGTGCTCACAGAATCTCTACGATTCTTTTTCGAAGGGACGGCAGTTGGGATCCAGCTGGTGTGTGTTCATAATTGCATGCACGGGCAAGGTTAAACGTAGGAGCGCCACGAAGTGTAGAGGAAGCTGAGCGAGAGCCCCCCCCTCCCCCCCCCCCTACCGCCTTTTTTTTTTTTTCGCAACAGCGTCGCCCTCTGCTGGTCTCCTTAATAGCGCCCCCCGGACCGCAGAGGGCGGGCCACGACTCCTTCAAGAGACGGCTTCCATCATTCCAGCGACGAGTGGAGCGAAAGGGCGGACGGACCACATCTTCATCGCGGGGCTAAGCGAGCAAACAAGGACACAGCCCCTCCGCAGTAAGGAAACTACACAGAAAACAATGATAAAAAAACTGCTATAAAGGATCTATCTAGGCGGACGGCGCTATAAGGAGGCCGTAATAGAGCGAGGGCGTGAGAAAGGTGCCCTGAGCGGAGCACATTTCCAGCGACTCCCTGTGCAAGGTGTGTACATGAAGCCGTTAGGGTTTGTTGTCGACGAAGCTTGCCTATGCGGCACGTTGCGACTCGGAGTGTGGAGTCGTGTAGTCACCGGGATTAAATCAAGAGGTTTCCCAGGCACGACGAACAAAATCCCGATGTGTGTGAAGTAAAGTATTGAAGTACCGACCGGTAAATACTGGGACGGCGGCTCCAAAGTTTAAACCATGAAGTCACAATCCGGGAACGAATAGACATTCAGAGCAGAGTATGACAGCCTAAGTACTGACTATACTCTGCAGGGGACCCAGTACTCGGCGCTCTGATTGTGCTGTGTGACTTTGTTGTAGAAGCTGGACTTCGCCGTATTGACCTACCCTTTCGCTTTCTTAAAGTTAAGATTTCTAAGGCATTGTACCATCCTGTTAGATTAAAGATGTATTAATTTATCCACGTATACTCTGAATTCATTTATACTTCCGCCATATTTTTGCGAGCCTGAACTGCCCACGAACCTCCTGAAAACCCGCTCGAACAGGATCAAACTTTGGGGCGCCGCCCCTCTATGGCAGAGATGTATGCAAGGGTGGTGGTGTGATGGCGACTGCGTCGTGATGAATCCAATGACAACAGCAAGACTTCGGCCGAGTTGGTTCGTTCGGGATTCACTTTGAAGCAGGACCGCAACGAAACAAAAGAGCCACAGGACAAACGCTTAATAGCAGTCGTCCTCCTGTGGTCTTCAGCGCCGCGTGTGCTCCGGGCTGCCTTTATACGTCGCCGTATACAACGCTCCCCGTCACCAAACGTACAATTCTTTCACCGACCATCTCATCGTGCTTTCCGGGACAATTTGTACCCTTCCATTTTCTTTCACACAAAAGTCACACCATCCTTATGCATTCTCCCAAAACGACTGGAATAAGATGATGATGATGATGATAATGATGATGATGATGAAACCTCTAACATGGCTCATACCCACTCAGGGGGATTGGCCAAGAGTTGATGGTATGAATTTGTTAGACTTTTTGATTACTGAATTTTGATAAGCACGAAAGCAGTCTTCTTTTTCTTCTCAGTCGACTGCATTGATCTTCGCACCCCTCCCACACCCCCAAAAGGCTTCCTGCACATAACGTGATTTTGCAGTAGAAGCGAAAGTTGGGCTAGTTGGTGGTTCATGCTTGGGATGTAAAAACAGCGCAAAATATGGCCAAAAACTGTCAGGACTGGCCAAGGACATCCCAAGAGTGATCTTGCAGTGCCTCAGGGTTCGCACCACCTGTGGCCAAGCGACGATGTGATGACGTCATCGTGCAACGTCACGTGATGTAACGTCAGAGTGACGTCTTGATGAAGTCACAAATTTAGTACTCTTGTTAGTCTGTGACGTCCTGGTACAAATTTTGAAGACCTATGAAGTCGTGACGACGTCATAGCGTCATGCCATCACGTGATGATCTTTTGCACCACTCGTGTTCACACCGCCGACCCTCGACTGTCATTCTTCGCGTTTCATGGGGCATCTAAAGCATACGCCTTAAAATTTGTTTGTGGACATGTAGAAAGGATCAGAGTATATTACCGAAGCTAGTGAGGGACGCATTCCGCATTGATATGCCGGCAATATGAGAAATAGTCTCAAACATCCCGTGTAAACTGCGGATGCCCTAAGCAATGTTTGAAGTGGGTATAAGCATAAGCGTGCGCGGGGTCCGCCTTCAGGGGGGGGGGGTTCTTTGCAGCGCCCCCCCTCCCCTATTAGGTCAATGTATAGGGCCGACTCTGCGCCCCCCCCCCTTCTTAGGTAATTAGGGGAGGGGGGCCCTGCCCCCCCTCGTGCGCATGCCTACGGGTATAAGGATATGACACGGCACTCCCGCAGTCCAAGAGAACAGCCTCGCTGACGAGAAGAACATGCGCGAAGCTCGGTGCAAAATGACATCGCGCTGCTATGCACAGATGGCCACGGTAACACCACCTCGCACGTACTACATCCCAGCATCGTCTCTCGCGGGCGTGGCATCTAAAGACCGCCGGATGCATCTGGAACGGATCGACCTTTGTTTTTTTTCCTTTTCCCTTCCTTCGGCAAAGTAGGTACTACACACGTGGAACGCGTGACTCATAAGAGCGGAAGATGGAGCCGAAATAAGCTTTGTCCTTCGATATAAAAAAAGAAAAAAAGAGCAACCACCGATAAAACACCAGAAGCGACGGAAACCAATCATTAAAGGGAGGGCACGCCGCGGGACCGTTCCATTTGCGAGGAATGGGACTCCGTGTCTCTCCATGCGCCACCGGCTGCTGCTTGCTAAAAACAGCGAGACACCCGGGCCTTGAATCGAAGCCAGGGCATAAGTCACTCGTCCCTCCACCCCCCCCCAAAGCGATGGCTACCGCTGATAAGTGACGACAGGCAAGCGGCCCTGCTCTCAGAGGGACTACAGCCGGTAGCACCCCTCGATCAGTCTCGGCGGATGATTCCAGAGGGCGCGCTGAGCGCATCCACAGCTCGGTACTACGAGGCAATCTGCGAGCTCCCCTCCACCTCAAAGCACGACTTGTACTTCAATCTTGCTTTGCCAATAGTAGTACGCGGCGGCGTTTAGAAGACGAAGCACGTGCAACAGGGTGCTTTGCGGAGTCGCGTCCGTAAGGTATATAATGGCACCCTCCTTATCAGTCGTTAAAGCTCAGTCGGTGGTTAGCCGCTTCTGAGGAGAGCTTGTACATTGCGAGCTTGCACTCAAGCAAAAAAATAAAAAAAAATGGTCCCAATCCCGCGTGCGTGGCTGGTTGTCACTGCTGGCGAATAAGTGGCCATTAAATGCTTAGTAGGCATACGCGCAGTGGCGTACCGCCGCAATTTCTGAGGCAATCAGGTTGCGCAAAAACGCATTCTCGAAGACAGCCCCAGCAGCAGCAGTCTCGGCGTTATATCTCGACAAGCCTGCACACTTACCTCCGCTACCGATACAAATCGCGCAACCAACACCACCAACCGCGTTTCGAGCTAAGTTTGGCACGCGCTGTATGCGTCCTCATTTCCGCATGCAGGCCTCCGCTGGTCGGTTCCTGAACGTGCGCGAAATAAACGACGGGCGATATTTTACAGGGAGCCAATCGGTAGTCCCTGCAACTCTAACCACTATTGTGGGAGCGCAGCAGCGCAAACGCTCCTGTAACGCGAGCGGCGTTCAAGTCCGGTAAAGTTGCGACACCCACACGAACACAGCCATGCGAGCACGTAAGCAAGGCTTCCGAGAAGATGCAGTCACGGCTCGTAAAATTAGAGCGCTCTGCTTTGAGCGTGAGGTCATGGGTTCGATTCCTCATCACAGTGGCTGCATTCTGACGGGCATATTATGTGTGCAGAACGTGGCAGAGCATTTCATTGCACAGATAATCGGAGGGTGAAATTTCATCCAGGATGATCCGCTTCAGAATCTCTCGTAATCGCAGTATTGCACGGAGAGGTGAAACTACATTAATCTTTATTAATCGAGTATGTCAACTTATCTAAGCTGTCGGGCGAGGAGGCAGTCATATCATTGATACTATTACTGCAACTGCTACTTGTGCTGCTACTACTTCAAGCACTACTACTACTACTACGACCGCTCCAGTATTCTACTTTGTATATAGTACAGTACTCTGAACACCCCACACTGCGCCGCCCAGGTGATTAAAAGGAACCCGAAATAACGTGAGTCAAGATGGAGACCACATGACAAGCGCAAACTAACAATTGAAGGTTTATTGAAGAAAACACACATGAACAAACGAAGAAAACGGCCGCCTTAGAGTTGACAGATTGTCACTGAAAGGCAGTTTTCTTTAAATTGCACGATTGTAGTTGGAACTCCACTCCTATCACACGCCAAACTACTTGCACGTCATAGGGAGCAGACGGCAGGAGAGCTAGTTGAAGCTTTCTTGACATGATATGACAAGACCTTTATGTAGGTCCTAAAGAGCTCGCACCCGTGGGGGACCCGGTATGAGCCGATGGCGTCACCCGTGACGGGACTGGCCGGCCCACCACTGCAACATCATGGACCTTCTGGACGGCCTGGAGTTGCCCACAAACGCGGCGTTTGTGGTGTCTTGACTTCTTTCTTGTGTCCGTGTTTGCACACCGTGTCTCTTAGAATGAATTCTTACCAACTAGCTCAGCTCTCTGTGTAAGGTGAACGAAGCAGTGCACTTTTGACGAGGACGAAGGGAACAAGACAGACACGACTCCTGTTCTTTGTCCTCGTCAGAAGTGCGTCACTTCACCTGTAAAATTTCATAATAATAATATCTGTGGTTTTACGTCTCAAAACCACGATATGAATATGAGAGACGCCGTAGTGGAGCGCTCCGGAAAATCCGACCATCTGGAGTTCTTTAATGTGCATTGATATCGCACAGTAAACGGGCCTCTACCATTTTTCCTCCGCCGAAATGCAACCGCCGCGCCCGGGATCGAACCTTCGACCTTCCGGTTAGCAGCCGAGCACCATAACCCAGTGATCCATCGTGGCGGACAACTATAAGGTTTGGTGATCAGTCACCAACCAGCCCAGCTTTCAGCCCTATTGCAAAAATCTTAAGGGGGATGGGCCTGGAAGTATCAATACGATCGACCGAGAAGAAAAAAATGACTTTCGTTTTCGAGTTGTCTTAACGCATTAGGAACTGTGCAACCTTGCTTCCTATATATATGCGTATATATAAGATTTTTCATCAATAAAACTATATGCGTATATATGAGGTTTTTCATCAATGAAACTCTAAAGACGCCGTGCAACCCTTTTTAGATGTGAAGCATCTTATGGCGAAGCTTAATCCGGTGGTGGTGGTGGTGGTGGTGGTGGTGTGCCGCGTGCCCACCCTTACTGCGCATGCGCAAACAGTTAAAAAAAATAAAAGTAAAAAAAACCTCCTCTCCCCCTCTCTCTCCTCTAGGCATCCCTCCCCGCGGCAACCACACCCTCACTGCGCATGCGCCTCCCTTCCTCTCTCCCCTCTTACACTCCCCCCTCTCTCCATCCCTGCCCGCGGCGTCTAACTCCCCCCTGCGCATGCGCGTCCCCCCCTCTCTCTCCTCTCCTACGCTCCCCCCCTCTCTCCTCTACGCATCCCTGCCCACGGCGTTCACACTCCCACTGCGCATGCATGTCACCCCCCTCTCTCTCCTCTCCTACACTCCCCCCCTCTCTCGCCTCGCGACGCCGACGCAGGCAGCGTCTGCTAGCGAGTTTCTTGGTTGAAAAACCCGACTGCTCGCGCTGCACAACCGTTCACTGGCCATCCCGTATACTATATGGCAATGGATCTTGACCTCCAAGGTGGTGCCGGTGGGAGATTTCTCCTGTGCGTTGTTGAACAATAAAAATTCGCAGCGTGCCCGTTAACTAAAAGCGGAGTGCGGGTCTCTGTGTCCAGTCGGAGTCTTCTGTCTCTCATTGCCCATTAGCAGCGATTGGCATGTTCCAGTAGGAAACACCGCTCCATCACTGCGTGCTTTGAGCCTCCCCAGTTTTCTCTCCTGCGCAACGCTGCGATGAGCGCCAGCGTCAACGCCGCCGCCAGTGTAAGCGTTCGCGCCCGCTGCTTCACATCTACACATGGTTCCCTTTAGCGGGAGATGGTGTAATTTTTTCAGCATGGTCAGAACACGATTAGTAGTCGATCGGTATTCGAGGCTCCTGAGAGCACGCGAGCCAAATATTATAATGCAGCACGCGACTTGGAACTTGCAATTAATTCTCAGTCAGCTAGGTATTGCTCCCTGTTCTCTCTACAAATGATGCCACACACCCAAACGGTCGCGCCACGAACGCGACGGCCATTGGCGCATTTGAGCATCATGAACTGCATAGTTACTGAGGTCGCCGAGGGATGCCGTTACGTGCCCGCGCTCGCGATCACATGTTCAAGGTCATGACGCGCGCTGACGAAGGGACGCATCTTCTTGTCCCCCTTTTCATCCCTCTCCCTACGTAGCTTCCAGTGCGTTCGCTAGTACGAAGAGAGGAAGAAGGCTCTTGAAGCGGCCGACAATCCCTTGTAGCTCCGCTCGTACTTGATTCTAAAAATCGTTGCGACAGGCACATCGCGAGGCTATAGACTTTTTCACTGTGTACAAACGCAGACCCTGGACAGCTTCCGGTTATGTCTACCAACGCAGCATACCAGCGGTGGCGGGGAAGAAAAGCCTTGGCGAGAAGCCCGAAGTCTTTACACACTTTTCCCTGCGTCTTTAGTCAAACAAATATTCCTCTTAGCTATACACAAGATTAGGAGAGGTTTTCTTGAATTTCGCGCGCCCTTCTCTTATCCGAAGACGTAAAAAGAGGCTTTGCTTATTCTGAGAGAACTTAAAATTTCGGTTTACGTTTCGGTCTTAGCGAATGATAAATGATGTGGCCGGAAGTATCTTGCTGTGCAACGCTTGCTGCTTCTATCGCAAGCCTTGAAAAGGCGAATCAGCCCTTTTGATGAGTGCATTCCACGATTCCTTGGAAAAGTGTTTGCAGGGCTTGCTTAAGTTGTTTGTACGCGCTTGTCCTGTGGCCTTCTTCGCCTCGTCTCACGTTATCTCGCGCTCTTTTTAATCACCATGAATTACGAACTCGCCCAACAGTCTATTCTTCTAAGCGGCACAGATGTACGCGCTCAAGAGCGAGACCGCGTGCACCCATGATCGACCTTCATTAAAAAAAAAAACAGAAGAATGCGAGTCCGCTCCCGCTCACCGGTTTCCGCGGGGAGCGAGCGCTCTATCGAATTGGAGCGACCGGCGCCGTTACAGATGAAGCAATTAGCGAGCCGTGAGTTATCCGCAGGCACGCGCGATCGCTGTTAAAAGAACGGCGTGTACACGATAATCGACAGGCTACGCGCAAACTACAACGCGCTTGGCTCGCGGTCCACTGTTCAACGCGTGCTCTGGCAGCAACAAACGACAGGTCCGGTGTTAATCGCCGGGCGTATCCGAGGGTTGCTGACGGATAGGTGGCCTTGAGCCTCTGCAAGGCCTTCTCGAGAAGTGCTGGTTTGCTCTCTAACAGGGGTATATTGCCGACGTGTATTCTGAAGGCGCTGAACAGATTTGGTTTCGGCCACTTAAAACCAACCCGAAACTCTTAGCCACGTACGTTCGTGGCTAATAGCGACGGCGCTTTCAGCCAGTGATAAGGCCAAAAGCAATGGCGTCGTAGCATGCCGCAGAAATATCAACGGATATTAAATGCATCACTTCGTAACCATTATACTACTACTCCAAATGCCGGAGACATGTTTACACTGATACATCTATAGCGGAAAGTCGAAAAGCAATATTGTCGCAGTATCCGGCTGAAACATCGCTGAACATAGAAGCTTCACTCGTGAACCGTCCTTCTTATATTAGGAACGATGGAAACAGATTTGCCTAGAGCTATAGGCGTAGTCTCCTTCATACCATATGTTGCGAATCATTACATAAAGCGTTTCCCACGCCATAGGGGCCACATAGCAGAGGGAAAGTTTCCAGATTGAGATATGACACTGTTGCTGTCTTCTTTTCCTGTCTACATGCGACCATTCATTCGCATTTGTCTATTGCCAAAAGAAAAGCCGATGTTCTTCTAACACCACCTCCTGTTTTTCTGAGCTCCGCGTTAAGTCACATTCACTCGGATAACCCGTTAGGTTAGCTGGCTGGACAACAGTCCAGCTTGCTATAGGCTAGCAGGCTGTGCGCTACGTCTGTCTGCGTCTTTCCTGGAAGGACAAGTTGAAGCGAAGAGATGATTTCGAGGCCTCGCCTTTCTTTTTTTTTCTTTTGTTCGCCCTACACATTGTGTTTTATATCATGACATTACAGCGCGCCCCGCGCCTTCTACGAAATGACGTGAATATTTATGAGATGACGTTCGATGCATGATGAAGATTACGTTGAAGAAGGCGTTCTGGAGGTAGCAGTTCCTCCGCGGCGGTCCCCCCTGTTTGGCACGTCGTCACCAGAAATCTTCTTCGAAGACAAAAAAAAATGGTCGACGGTAAGCCAACGTGTCTTTGTACGTGTGTTTGTGTCCTCCCATGTCGCTGTGCGTGTGTGTGGGGCCGAGGCTTGGAAGACGTCCTCTTAGCCCCGGTCGACACATCAGGACAGGACCGCCCTGCGCACGGCTGCCACCCTCAGGAATGGCGATCCGTTGTTGCAGGTGCCCGGAGAAGTCGTCCAGGTCCGCCCGGTACAGGGACACGCACGTGTTGGGACTCGCGTGTTTCGCCTTCCTCACCTGACGAAAGAAAAACGTCGCAGGGAACGCCGCGCATTCAATGAGTGAAAAGTTGCAAGCCATTAATTAGATCACAAGAGGTGGTGCGAAAAAAGAATCGTGTTCCATTGCGATAGCAGTTATGCGGACACCGCATGGCGCATGTTTGTCGTCGCCATTGTCACGGAAGTTACGTCACGAGTAGCGCTTGTACGTCACGAACAGACGTTCCATTGCGATAGCAGTTATGTGGACACCGTATGGCGCATGTTTGTCGTCGCCATTGTCACGGAAGTTACGTCACGAGTAGCGCCTTTTACGTCACGAACAGACGTTCCATTGCGATAGCAGTTATGTGGGCACCGCATGGCGCATGTTTGTCGTCGCCATTGTCACGGAAGTTACGTCACGAGTAACATTTGTACGTCACGAACGCACGTTGTACGTCACAAGCGTACGTTGTGCAGCACGAGTAGACGTTGTACGGTACGAGTAGATGTTGTTACGTCACGACCAGGCGTTGTCACTTATGCGAACATGTAGGCGCGAAGCAGACGACGACAAGGAACACTTTAGGATGGGCGTCAAATACCTGTTTACAGTGTTCCCTGTCCCCATAAGCTTCGCGCCTACGGGCGCTTGCTAAGATGTATGACCATTTAGCTCAGACCAAAGCTTTGCAGATGGTGTAACGTGGCGAGCACACTTCATAGGCCATAAACAGACGTTGTACGTGTAGATCGCAAAATCACCGATTAGACAGCTCACTCAGACTCGGATAGCGTCTTAAGTGTGAGTGAGTACGGGTGAGTACGGGTGAGTAATATTTTGGTAAGCCTCAGTCCGAGTAAGTCCACTTATGAAAAATTTTAGAGAATGAGTCCGAGTGAGTCCGGTTGAGGAAAATTTTGGTGAGTGAGTCCGAGTCAGCCCTAAGAGAAAAAATATATTTCTTGAGGGAGTCTGAGTGGGCTCCACTTTTTTTTTGCCGACCTGTCTACTCATCTTCAGCATCACTATCAGCCTTATGTTGGCTCACGTTTTTGCACACGTCCGCTCACACATATTTCAACGCCCTAGCGATCATACGCCACCTCAATGTTTATTAATCACTGGCGTGAGTTGCGAAGGGAGGGGTGCCTGGACCTCCCCCGCAAACTCTTCCACGGAAAGTTATTGATAGAAATGTCTTGTTAGAGTTGCGTCTTTCAAACATTGTCCTTACTTGATTACTTACACTGATAACTCGTATTTCAAGGTATGAAATGAAAAGGGGCTCCGATTATGCAAGATATTGGCATTAAAGAGCAGTGCCGCCATGGTCGAGAAAGCTAAGTATTCGCAAACTCACTCATGAGTCGACTGACTCGGGCTCATTCGAACTCTGATCAAGCCGTGAGCCTGATTCTGAGTGAGCTCGGGTAAATGATATTTTGGTGAGTGTGAGTCCGAGTGAGGCCGGTCGAGGAAACTTTTGGTGAGTCGCAGTCCGAGTGAGCACATGTGCCAAATATATTTTTTGAGTGAGACTGAGTGAGGTCCACTTTTTTTTTCTTTTTTTTTTCTTTTTTTTTTTTTGCCGACCTATGGTTGTACGTAACGAGCGGATGTTGTACGCCACAAGGAGACGTACATCACGAGCTGACGGTACGTCTCGATTATGGAGCACCCTTCGTCACATGGCCGCCACAGTTCGCAGACGAGCGCACACCGCGCTTTGGCTCAAATCTCCCATCTTCTCCTTCTTCTATCATACTATTCCCCATTTTATTCCCTTCGGCGCTGAGTTTCGATCACTAACAACAGTGTTTTGGATTGGTGGAAGTGATAAGAGACCCATTACAGTGACAGAAAAGGGGGAGGAGGGTCATAAATTATCACAACATGCCACGTGAAATACCTGTCTTCTGTTTCTCCCTAGCAAAGAGTGGTCAAACTAAAGCGCCGCGTCAAATCGAACTCGAGATATTGTCAATAAGTTGTGTGGCCTGCAGCCACGTTCAACCTTTATGTAGCTATCTTTGCTCTTCAAATGTGCAAGCCTGGAAAAAGCATGCTCGTGTGCATACGTCATAGAAAACTGCAAACAGAAGCTTCACAGCCATGTCACTAAAAAGGGAAACATAAGTAAGCTTCCCCGCAATGCAGAATTGTAATGCGGTGAAACAAACGAAAAATCAGAAACGGCCGCTGTCACGGACCATAGTGCGCCTTCCAAAAACGCGCTTTTTTTTTTTTTTTTTTTTTGACGAATGGTTTTGCGGACCCTCAAAAATGGCTTCGCGGACCCCTATTTAATAAACACTGCGTCACAGACTGCCGTCGAACAAAGCAATAATAATAATATTATTATTATCTGGGATTTCGCGTCCCAAAACCATGAAATAATGAAAGACGCCGCAGTGGAGGGCTTCGGAAATTTTGACCATCTGGTGTTATGTAACGTGTGCTGACATCGCACAGCACACGGGCCTCTGGCATTTCGCCTCCACCGAAATGCGACCGCCGCGGCCGGGATCGAACCCGCAACCTTCGGGTCAGCAGCCGAGCACCTTAACCGCTACACCACCGCGTCGGACGAGTCGAACAAAGCAGGCATACCTTGTTGACGATCGTGGTCTCATCGTCGAACATGTACATCCGGGACTGCTCCGACTGGGTCACGGCTTCCGCCCACTCGTAGTACTTGAACTTGGACTTGGACTGACACACCTGCGGTCAAAGCGGCCCTCACACTTGTAATGTCTTTTTGGGGTGTTTAAAGTGACAGGCAACCACTCAGAACATGAATTGAGATAACTCCATTAATCGGCGTGTGCCCACGTGGATAGGTTGTGCTATATAAAATATGTGTTTCCGTTGCTAATAAAGTCAGTTGTGAGACAGCGCTGGTGTTCGTGTCCCTCCTTTTCCTGTGTCCTCGTCGATTTGCGCTGAAAACCACTCATCATGTTTTCCACTAATGGAAAAGGCTATCTCTTCTATTGGCTAAAACGAACCCTGTTTTTCAGATTAAACGCGGATTTATGTCTTTATTTCTTCACCGAAGTCGCGAGAAAAGAGTGTTGGCACCCACGTTAGGGTGGCCCATTCTAGCCACCCTACCAAGTGGCAAAAAAAAAAAAATGTGAAGATGCATACGGTCCCCATCACGTGACCTTTACTGGTGTACGCGGGTAATTGTCTCTATATTAGTGTTGGAATGCAGTGCACTTTTTTATTATAATTCTTTCTAACTTAAAACATGCAGATATGTGCCTTCGTTTGTACTGAGCAGAACTGTGGCGCCGCCTTCGCTTGACGTATGATCCAATGCTCATGAGCGGCAGCATGAACGTTGTTAGCTGAGGGCCTAGCGGCACCTGTCGACGAGTTGGAGAAGTAAGAGGAGCACCTGGCTCACGAGGCGGTAAAGGGTACTTCACGAGAGAACGAGCGTTCGGAAAACTTATTCTACATGCTTTTCATATTCAAAAACTGTTGAAAATGTCAAAGTGAAGGCGGTTAACCACGGTCGCACTCACTCCTATGAAATCAGAACCTTGAGCGTAGTGAACAGTTTGCGAGTATGGCTATCGGTATCGCTATCGCTTCTCAGCGTTGCTGGAGGAGCGACTCGAATTTTTTTAGTGGCTTCTCGAATCGCCAAATTCTGCTTACAAAATAACCACGCGCTTTTGGAATCGACTACTGCTGATTTAACTCCGACCGAGGGGCAGCTTTCAGTTATGCCGTAAAAAAGCTGGGTAGAGAAAAACTGGTTGTCAGTCTCTAAATTCTAGGGGTGTGGTTGTAGGCAGTAAACGTTTTCGAGAAAGTCGAACGTGGATATTCGAACAAACAAAGATAAAGAAGTAGCGGTGAACTTTTTTTAATTATTATTTACTTGGTTAGATTACCGTATCCTGCGAATGATGTGAAATATCCATTGCTCGAGCCTGCTGTTCAGATTCAGGAATTCAAAATTCGTTAATGTTATGAGAATAAAACCATTCTAAAATAGGCTTTCCATCATTCCGACGTCAGGACACATGTGATACGCGCGCCTGAACGCCCGTTGCACTGCGCTATGACGGCAGCAAAGTTTTCGACTTCTTGCCACTAATATCAATACTGTAGGAGTAATTAATTTCCAAGGAAATGCTAAACTAACAAAACGGTGTTAAATTAACACGAAATCCTAGACGGAAATAGATTTAACGTTTAAATGACATTACTCTAAAGTATACATATATTGGTTAGATTAAAAAGAAATTTATTTACAACACATGGGTACATACACTGGGTTACAAAATGGTTCACAGTCAGTTTTTTACATGTCAACAGGTTCCGCACAGTATTACAACAGGCACTGTTTTGCATATTCCTATACAATGCAATGGCACACAACAAAGATAATCACGTTGTGCGTAGGCCTTGTATCGGGCTTAAAGGAAATGTCATCAGTGCTTTTCATTTATTAGCAAAATGCCACGCCACAGTTCACATTTACAATGTAATCATTAGTGCAAGAAGCACAAGGAATGGTTTATCAGAGATGACGAATATTTTTGAATGACTTTGAAAAAATGTAAGGGTTTGTAGCCAAATGAATAGCTTATCATTTAATGTATTGACTTTTAAATACAGAACGCCAATCCGTACAGTGTCGCACCTCTGAAAGAAAACGTGGGGAGGGGGGGGAGACTACGATTGTGTCTGCGCGACAACTCGTTGCTTCGAATAACGTGAGCTCCGAGAGACAAGGCGATGCTGTCCGGGGATTTCGGAAGCCATCCTTCCTCCAGCAGTGATCACAGGCGTGCGCTGAGTTCTCCACTCAGGGGGGGGGGGGGGGGGGGGCAAAGCCTTATGGCAGCGACCCCCCCCCCCCCCCGGGCCCGAGCCCGCTGGATCAGAGTTCGCTGTGCCTCTAGTTCTGAGCTATTGAGCAGGGTCGCCTCCCAGTCCTGTTTGATGGGGTTGGGGATCGGGGTTAATTTTGGGTTCAGTTGGCAGGCCCAGACCACATGGTAAGTGTCGGCCACTTCGCCACAGTACTGGCACTGCCCACTTATTTTCGGGTTGTAATGTTTTAGTACAAAGAACAAGCGAAGAGACGAGGCGAGCGCCAACTTTCAACAAAGTGTTGTCTGGCCACGCACTGCAGCACGTGTGGCTGCAAGACGCTTTTGCGTGACAGCATCATCGTTGCAAAAAAGGAAACAGGAACAAACTAAAAACAAATTATCGAGGCAGAGAAGATTTGTCTATTAGGGTCTGACTGTGTGAGCACTCCCTCTCTTGGGCTGTGTCAAAAAGAATTAAATTTTCTTTGATTGTCAGGTGTTCGCGCTTGGCAGTTGTGTGCTTTATGGATCGGTTTTTGTTTTTCCCATTTTGGAGAGTATATATCCGTACGATCACCGAAAATTAAAATTTGTTGAAAGTTAGCGCTCGTCTTCGTCCCTCGTCCTGTTCTGTGTGAAACTTTCGTGCTACGTGAACAGAGTTACGCAAATATATTACAGTATTACGGTACCACTCCTCCTTTCTCGCTCGTAGTGCTTTTGCCGCTCCTAATTACAGAGAAGGCACCCCAACACCACACAAGCTTTTTTTCAAAAATTACACTGTGGTTGTCACTACTCACTGTTGCCTCTGAACCTACGCATCGTTCACAAGGAACCCGTCGTTCGGAGTACGCACTCTCACTGGAACTGGGAGCGGCTTAAGCACAACGAGCGAGACAGGAGGAGCACTATACAGCAATACCGTACCATATTTTCGTACCACGTTTCTGTGACTTGGTAAAAGACTATCACGAAGCACCAACAAGCTCAACTTCCTACTCTCGCAATTGCCCGCCTTTTGGTTCCTGGTTTTCGAGTGGTGAAGGCGGGAAATAAATAGTTCTTGGAATCCAACATCAGTGGTCGTCAGTCGCCAATATCCACCAAGACCCTACGTGGACAGTGCCCTGCATTTTAAACAGTAACGGGGCAAGTCCAGCTGATTAGGTATGGCGTAGACTTGGCGAACCCCTTATATGATTAGAGGGCGACCGTCTTCACTGCCAACCCTGTGCGCATGCCTACGTTGACAGGTGCCTTACGTCAGAATAGGTGCACCAGGAGAAGTCGATGCAGTCCTGCGACGGCGCGTGGATGAGACCCTTGGGCACGATGTACATGAGTACGCCCATGAGCACCGAGATGCACGTCTTGGCGTGCTTACCGGGACCCGGCGCCAGTAGGGCCTCAACGTACTGCAGTGTCGACCTCTGAGGAAACAAGAAAAATCGGCAGCGTGTTACGCACTCTGTAACATATCAAAGCGAAAGCGTTACTGCGCACTTGGTAGTGTATAAAGTTATACAGTCGGAGACCCACTTGTTGCAAGACATGACAGGGTGATAGACGCGCAATAAAGAACCTTGAGGTTCTAAGTCGATTGCATTGATCCCCCCCCCCCCTTCCCTGAAGCTTTCATCCGATCACTAGGCGTAGCATACGGAAGCATTGCTTCAGTATCAGGTGGGGCGGGGGGGGGGGGGGGGGAAGCTGATACGGAAGCATTGCTTCCGTATCAGCTTCCCCCCTTTTGACCATTCGACGATGTGAATTCGTGACGTCATCGCTGGCGTAACGATGAAGCCATGGTGGCGTCGCAAATTTTGGTGATCCGTGACGTCAAAATGACGTCACAATATGATAGCTCAACAAGCCATTCCGTCTTCATGGCTCGCCGCTCCTTCAGAGAAGGTCACGCGGTTTTTTTCGGACGGGTCTCGCGAAGTCACGCGAGATCTCGTGTGCAAGTATCGCGGAAACGAGCGCCAGCATAATAAGCACCACTAACGAATGAACATCAAATCTTGGGTTTTACGTGCCAAAACCAGGATACGATTACGAGACGTGCCGTAGTGGGAGAATCCAAATTTTGTCCACATGCGGAATTCTATAACGTTGCCCTAAATATAAGTGCGCGGGTGGTATTGCATTTCTCTGCCATTGGGCAGGCGCCGTGGGCGGGAATCAAACATGCGAACTCAAGCTTTAGCAGCCCGACACCTTACCTGCGGAGCTACCACGGTGGGATAATGCCCTCGCCGTTCTAATGCTGTTTCATTACTTCGACAATGTAATACAGTATGTATTGGGAAGTTATTGTTATTCACTTGTACTTGATTGTTTTTTCTAACTAATAAACCTTCAACTAATTTTCGATCTTAACTATGGCTTACAAACAACACTACCACACTTGTTTCGCACTAGAAGAAAGTTTATTACGACCAAAAGTTCGCAGTAATTACGGCATAAAATCGTTGTCATGTACTGCTATTTCATTATGGAACTCAATGCCACCCAATCTATATCTAATATGTAAACTTAAAAAATAAATTGAGTGATACCTTCTATCGTCATAAATCATTTTATATGGTCCTTTTTGAATTCTAGTATAGTTGCGTTATAGTTTTTGTTGTACTTATTACTATGTTTTTGTAGTTTAGCTTTTTCGCCATAGTTGTTGTATAACACTGCTCTATTGATATTACATTGTCTTGCCATTTGCCTACGCATTTTTAAACGTGCATTCTTCATCGTGAGTCCACCTACAGTCGACGGTCTATGGAACCCTAGTCTGTAAAACGACTCCTTCATTGTATATATCGCTGCTTAGCTAACAATAAGCCTGAAACTTGAAACGGCTGACTTTTGGAAACGTGACAAGATTGTAGCCACGTGAAGTAAGCAAGGATAATGGACACAATGTACAACTGTCCCTGAGTAGCACAACCGTGCAGTTGCAGTTTGCGCGTAGTTCGAGTGTTTCGGCTCATCGGGAGTGGGCGCTGTAGGGTAGTCGCGGACTAATATTTCGTTGCGTCATGCTGAGATGTTGCCTCGCTTAATCGTTGATACTGTAGTCTCCTAATAAGCACCAGCTAAGACGTTCCAGCTCCACCCCAAAACCGGGGACACATGCACACGCCCGCAAAGAATATCCGCGGACGTCGAAAGAAAGCGTGTGTGTCTGTTGGTTTTATACGTCTTGATCTTTCTTGCGTGGTCCTTGAAATTGCTGCTGCTTGTTCTAACCAAAGGGGCGGAATCTTGTACACGTTCTCTGACAAAACGGAAGGCAACGTCACGAGAGAACGAGAGGGAGCAAGCATGCAGCCAATAGGCGAAGGGCAAGTGCCCCGGCAGAAGGCGGCGCGTTTTGATCGTCTGATGAGGGAATTCAGAAATATTTTCAACGCACGAAGAGATATGGAATTATTATAACTGAATATCAGTATTTCGGGGCATAATTTTTAAACGCTTGAGATTGAAGAGCTCGATGACTTTAACCGTTTGTGTTAATCTCTTGATTGTGTGCTAGGTGGTGTCACAATTTTTCACCAGACTTTCGGCGGGTGCACTGTTCGCCATTTTCGCAAATTGTCGACGCGGCATCAGATTCAGACACAAAGCAGGCTAATTCGCCTCTCTGGCCTGAGCGCTTACGTTTCGATCCAATCCAAGTCGTCCGGAGACCGTTCTATGTCTGTTCTACAGGACGGAACCGTGTATCCGTCCATTCTGAGCCCGTTCTTTGCCTAGTAGACGACAAAATAAATGACAGCCCTGCCTCTTCCGGTTTCTGCTCTGACGTATGTCCGTTAGATGAGCCTCGACCAATCCCGCGCGGCGCGATAGAAATTTCTACCCCAGAGCGTGTAGAAGATCGCGCCCATGGCTACCCAAAGAACACGAGACGTATGCACGCTCGCAAAAAGGGGAGACCCTGCTGGCCTGCTCTCCTCCGCACCTACAAGTCCTGTCACAGCAAGCAACCACGAGCGCTTTCGGCAGCGACTGAGGGCCATCTGGTGACGCCGCAGAACCTCCCACTCTCCCATTATACCGATGTCAGTTTTGTACTGCTACCGTAAAATACCTAGCACCCCCCCCCCCCCCCTTTCTGTTTCGGGAGATCTGAAATAAGCGCCAAATAAGCACCAATGACCGGTCCGGGACCGAGCAAGCGCCCCCCACCCAAATCTGGTCGGATTATCCTTCACCGTAGGGGGGGGGGGGGGGCGCTTGCTCGGCATTTTACGGCACTTGTGGGGGTGCCCTTCTCCACAGTTTCCATTTGCAGCTACACACAAGCTACTACCTTCAGACAGCCTCAACGGCCAGCTCCTTTCGAGCTGCTACACAAACGCCGCGTAATAGCGGTTGGTGGATGACGTCACACCCATCCAAGACCCGTGACGTTTCTTAAAGAAATTGCGTTCGTATTTTATAAGACATCACAGCACACAAGGAATTACAGTTGAGAACGCCACGAACCGGGAAGAGGTTGTTCTTGAGCTGCAGGACCTTGGGGTTGCGGGATGCGTTGAAGGCGGTGGGAAAGAGGGCGATGCAGTTGTCGGGGAACTGCTTCACGTGGGTCTCCAGGATTATGTAGTCAACTTGCCTGCGAGAAGAAAAAAAACGACTAACGTCCGATTCGTCGCAGATGGCACCGTTCTAAGGGCCTATTCACGCGCTACCCGCACACTCGCACCGCACGTAGCGGGACACCTGCCGCACTCAAGCGGAGGGCGAAAGAGCGTCGCCGATTCGCTCTTTCGCCCTCCGCTTGCGTGCGGAACGTGTTCCGCCACGCGCGGTGCGGGTGTGCGGGTAGCGCGTGGATAGGCCCTAAGGTTGACAGGCGGCTGCTCAGTGCTGGTGCCGTTGCCAGATGGGAGGAGACGCGGCGCCCGGGGGGCGCTTTGTCCCAGAGTCGTACATAACTCATCAGCCCATCATCATCCATACGTCTGTCCCGGCACCACCTCTCTCCCAGTGTTGTGAGGGACAGAAGATTTGTGAATACCAGGACAACGAAGGGAAGAGAAGGGAGGAAGCTTGCGCGAGTTGGTAGTTCATGGTACTTCAGAAACCATGGCGCAATACACGAACACGAGACAAGACGAAGAAAGGACAAGCGGCTTGCTTCCAACTAAGGTTTCATTGCAGATCACGAGATTATATAAACACGCATCTGAAAGTGCAAAAGGAAACAACTGACGGAATGAAAGGAGGTAAAGCGACACCTGTCGTCTAAGCCGAACAATCAAGCTCTCTTTCTTAGGTAAAACAATAGACGTCATGGTTTGGCTTAGACGACACTTGTCTATTAAACTTCTTTCTTTGGTTTTGACGCTTTTGAAGGGTGCATGCTGTACTTACTTACATTTCCAGCGAGAGGCACTTGCATTTAGTCAGTTAAATAAAAACGGCACACTTGTTTTTACGCACGCGGCGCTACTTTCGGCTACTTTTTCTGCTCTTGGCTCAAGTTGGCAATTTTTGTCTATTTTTTAGATGTGAAGCATCTTATGGCGAAGCTCATCCGGTGGTGGTGGTGGTGGTGTGCCGCGTGCCCACCCTTACTGCGCATGCGCAAACCCCCTAAAAGAATAAAAATAAAAAACATCCTCTCCCCCTCTCTCTCCTCTAGGCATCCCTCCCCGCGGCAACCACACCCTCACTGCGCATGCGCCTCCCCTCTATCTCCCCTCTTACACTCCCCCCTCTCTCCTCTAGGCATCCCTGCCCGCGGCGCCTACACTCCAACTGCGCATGCGCGTCCCCCCCTCTCTCTCCTCTCCTACGCTCCCCCCTCTCTCCTCTACGCATCCCTGCCCACGGCGTTCACACTGCCACTACGCATGCGTGTCACCCCCCTCTATCTCCTCTCCTACGCTCCCCCCCTCTCTCGCCTCGCGACGCCGACGCAGACAGCGTCTGCTAGCGAGTTTCCTGGTTGAAAAAACCGACTGCTCGCGCTGCACAACCGTTCACTGGCCACCCCGTGTATATGGCAATGGATCGTGACCTCCAAGGTGGTGCCGGTGGGAGATTTCTCCTGTGCGTTGTTGAACAATAAAAATTCGCAGCGTGCGCGTTAACTAAAAGCGGACTGCAGGTCTCTGTGTCCAGTCGGAGTCTTCTGTCTCTCATTGTCCATTAGCAGCGATTGGCATGTTCCAGTAGGAAACACTGCTCCATCACTGCCTGATTTGCGCCTCCCCAGTTTTCTCTCCTGCGCAACGCTGCGATGAGCGCCAGCGTCAACGCCGCCGCCAGTGTAAGCGTTAGCGCCCGCTGCTTCACATCTACACATGGTTCCCTTTAGCGGGAGATGGTGTAATTTTTTCCGATTTCATGGCCTTTCTTTTTTTGCCTTTTCGACCTAGCAACCCTGCAGTAGCGTTTACCGTACGCACACTATTTTTCAGACTTAGCGTCACCGTGTTTGCGTGGTTAACGTAGTGCACGTTAAACATTTCGACGGTTTCGGACGCCCGTGGCGAACTGAATTTAGCGTCGGTGTGGACGGATCCACTTCTTTCGTAGCAAATGACTGTGTAAAATGTCTTCGCTTGCCTTCAGGTAGCTTCACCGAGCGAGTTTAGCCTAGTTTTTGAGATCGCTTGCCATTTCAAACGTCCCAAGGCCTAATCAAAAGATCAGCTGCCACAAAAAAATTCTCGCTTTTGGTGCGCGGTTCATATTTATTTACTTTTAAAGACGATAGTCTTTCTTGGGATACTTGAACGCAAAAATTTTGGTCTGGCTGTCTGTATGTCTGTCCGTCCGTAACCTGATTCAGCTACTCGGCCAAACTTTAACCACTTTCTGAATGCCCAGCCATCTTGAACTGGTGTTAGCGTTCATACTTGTGAACATATTCGATCAAAAAGCAAATACTACGCATGCCTGAGGCGCAACATTAGAAAATACATAGGTACGCAATTCTAAAGACCCTAGTATTTTATCAATGCCAGCCAGATGCGGCCAATACAACGTAGAGTAGGCGCTGTCTGAGGCAAGGCAAAACATAGTAGTACGGCCGGCACGAGACTATCGTCTTTCGACGACATTTGCAGCGAAGCACGCAGATACGCGGCCAATTTTAAATGAGAATGCATTTCTTAGTCGAGGCATGTCAGGCGTCCGTCGGTGTCCGCATCTCTCCGCTCTCACTCCCTCTCCCATAGCAACAGCTGCGGGCGCGCGTGCTTATCCTCGCCCCTAGCAACCGGAGCAGGTGGTGCGGGCGGAGTAGCGGAGAGTGAGTGGAGAGGAGGAGCGCGCTCTGGTGTGTGAGGGCGCTCGCATCG
The DNA here is from genome assembly GCA_030522465.1 of Rhipicephalus appendiculatus. Lineage (NCBI taxonomy): Eukaryota > Metazoa > Arthropoda > Arachnida > Ixodida > Ixodidae > Rhipicephalus > Rhipicephalus appendiculatus. Next base: position 252,449 of record JALIZH010032995.1, read on the forward strand.
CGGGAGCTCGGCGGTGCTCCCGCGTTTGTGGAGAGAGTGTAGGAGAGGGTAGGTGCAGTGCTTCGCCGCTCCTTCTCTCGCCGTTCGCTCTCTCTCCTCTCTGCGCCCCACTCTCCCATCCGCTCGCTCGCACGTATATATAAATGGAGTGAAGCGCGTGCGAAATGCATTCGCATTTCCTCACGATTCCTTTCGGGGAGGTGGGGGGCACTTTTTTATTTTATATTTTTATCTGGAAACACTCATCGTAGCCTCTGAGAATGTCCTGAAGATTTCGTGCAATCTCAGAGGCCACGCCGAGATTTTAACAATATTATAGTAATATAGAGATGGTTATGCTATCAAAAGCTGTAGAACAAACAAAAAAAAACAAGAAAGAAACGCGACAAGGTGGATATAGGTTAAAACGTGCGCGCTACAAGTGGAACGCCATGTCACATTTATACTTATATCACATTGTTGCGAAAATCGAATAAATTTATTAGTTGAACTTTATGTCAATACTCTCAGCATTAACGGTGGGTTACGATGATGTGATGCGACTGTGCGCTGTGAAGCGTGTGGCTATGCATCAGTTGACAATTGTTGTCCAGCAGATCGTTTCCGCATTCTTGGAAGGTGTATAGTGAATTACTGCTGCCAGCGCAAAATCGTTTCCATACTGGGCGACAACTTTTCTTGACAGCACTGTGGAAACTACATAACCGATGCGCATGCCTGCTGCCGCGCAAAAATATGGCAGTTAAGTCTACTGATAGTTTTCTCATTTGCCTCACTGAAATCAATCCTGCTTTATTTGTCATGAGACTCAAACACCTGAGGGAAGTCGAAGGTTAGATGCAGTTATTATTACAAGTAAAAAAAACAAGTAGTAACATTTCTGTGTGCGGGGATACAGGCGAACATTTTTTTCTTTTCACCTTTTTTGAACGCATTCACCCTCCGCTAGGTGACGCCACCGTCACAGCTTGGTCACGTAAACACTAACCCTTTAAACTAAAACGCGCTGTCCGCAACGAACGTTTCCGGCACGGTAACGCTATTCCCTTAACCCCCGCTACCACGCTCAAACTAAACTATAACTGCCTAATATCTGTGTTTTTCTGGTTGAGTTCTGTGGCGTCACCACTCCGGCCGCTCCCATTTACGACTCTGGAAACTCCTAATCCGTAAACGCAAAAGAATTTTGCAGGCAGCGAGCCAACAAAATTATCTACATGAAGTACCTAATTATGTACTTAGAGAATGTTTTCGCAGGAAAATCCGACGACACGTCTATACAGATGGCCGCAGACAATTTTCGGGTGAACATAAGTGTACAAATCCGTAGCATTTAACTTTAAATTTCGAAAAGCGTAACAATAATGTTTGGAGTTTAACGTCCCAAAACCCAAGATATGATTATGAGACATACCGAAGTGGAGGGCTCCGGAAATTTCGACCACCTGGGGTTCTTTAACGTGCACCAAAATCTAAGTACACGGGCCTCAAGCATTTTCGCCTCGATCGAAAATGCGGCCACCGCAGGCGGGACTCGATCCCGCGACCTTTGGGTCAGCAATCGAGCACCTTAACCACTAGAACACCATGCCAGGTAACTTCAAAAAGCGTAAACCAGGACTGAATGAAAGAGAGTGAGCCTAAACTGAATATAAAGACCTAACTTATACTCACGAGTACAGGGTCCTGAGCGCCGGGTGCAGCTCCTTCAAGTACGGCGAGGAGAATCCGAGAACAAACTCGAGGCCACCTTGTTGGACTTCTCTGAATGCCTGTTGTGAAAGGAGAGGGTAAGAGAAAGAATCAAACGAACAAAGTTATCATCCTCACCTTCATATCTCATATCTCTAGTAAGCGAGACGTTGGCCTAGCGTTGGCGTAATCCCAGCGAGAACGCTTTGCAATGAGGCGAGGTGAAAGCCCACACGGTAACAGGCCGAAACTTGGTAAGCATGATAAGCAGGGGCAGCAGCCCTTCCGAAAACTTTCGCAGCAACCTGCTCCTCCCTCCCCCCCCCCCTCCCCCCAAGAACAAACACAATCAAAGCACAACTTATTCCCTGCCCCCCCCCCCCCCCCCCCCCCCCCCCCCACACACACACACACAAATAAAAAAATCCTGGCGCCTCCACCGATGATAAGCCTGATAATCCCATCCGCTTGACAGCGTGCAGTCTTACGTTCGACATTCACTTGGGTGATTCGTGGATACGGCGAAGCGAAGTCAACGGAAAGGTTAGCCACGTTGGTAGATTTCCGCGGAGCATGATCAGCTGAATTCTCCGACTGTGGTAAATATTGGAGAGTGCGGAAACGATAACCCGCAGCTACAAGCAGCTCGATTCACTGGCTACCCGTAAAATCGAATTCGATAGGCTTCTACGGGGACAGCGGCGTTCTGCAGGCTACCGCGGGGCGCGAACGTCAAGAAAGGCGGGGAAAGTTATACCGTGATAACAACCGTGCCTCTTCTCGTCTCATAATCGCCGCCATCGCACGCTCGTCATGGCTTTCTCTAAAACTGCCGCGTCATCAGAATGGCGGCCCAGAGCCAGCTGCCATAGAGTTTCCCAAAATTAACTAGAGGAAATTTACGTTTTGTTTTTCTGTAGTAACATAGATTTAATCGAAGTAGACAAGTCACTAGGCCAGCTTATAAGAAAAAAAAAAGATTTTTTTCCCGAGCCTAGTGGTACACTTGCCACCGCCACGTTACAAAGGGGACGCTCATAGCATCCATCCATCGATGAGTCGAGATTTCTTGTATGTATCTATAAAAGGCACGCGGTAGTTGGAACCTGCCACTGACGTCAGTGGCGGAGTCAAATGCTAAAAGAAACGTTTTTTTTTCTCGTCGCCTGCTGGGGTTCTGAAGTTTGAAGACTTATGACTCCCGTTACGGTGCACCAATTTTGATAATTCTTGTTGCGTTCATCTCCGTATTCAGCACTGCACACATTACAGTCCTGCAGAATTCAGACGAAAAAAATGTTGCAGGGCCCCTTTAATACATGGCTTATGCTAATCTTATGATCACCTCTCCCGCCGCTTTGACTTATGTGTACACTAAATACACATATTTACGTTAAATAAAATCAATAACTCAGTGAAATGCCGTTAAACATAGGTAGGAAAGCACGTGCTTCGGAACACCTGTGCGGCACCTATAATAAACGTAGTTAACGCAAAGACTAATGGGAGACGTACTTTTGCATCTCCTTTCAATTCCAAATAATCAAGGTCCATTACTAAAACAAATTTCGCTAGACCGGTTTATATATCACCAACCACACCAACCGTTATCAATATACCGACTCCTACGAAAGTTGCGGCACCTTACTCCCGAAATATTTACCTCTGATTTCTCCATTCATTCATTCATTCATTCATTCATTCATTCATTCATTCATTCATTCGTTCGTTCGTTCGTTCGTTCGTTCGTTCGTTCGTTCGTTCGTTCGTTCGTTCGTTCGTTCATTCATTCAATCGCCAAAAAGGGACACAATGACTACGTGGAACGCCACATTGGATTCCTAATTGACCCCCAGAAGTAGCCTTCCAAAATATCCTGGTCACAAGGGGAACTTTCGATTGTGGTCGAGTCCCGTCAGAATCGAATTCCCTGGCTACGATTGGTTCCTCTCCATAGAACAATTCAAGGAGCCAATTCGATCCCGATCGGTATATATAACTATTAACTACCTACCTTGACCACGTGACAGTATCACCGGGCCACATTAATCTGTAAGAACACGAGCATTCCTTTCTCTTCTTTCTTCATTCCGGCTTACACCATGTGGTTATATAGCGCGACAAACATCTACTGATGCCTCGGTCGACACGCCGAGTCGCTCAGCCCACACGCGCAAGTGACCGTACCGAGCTGAACTTGACGTAGAGGTCCACGTTGTCGGGCGTCATGACGTGTTCGACGAGCGCGATACCCGCGAGGTCCGTGGACTCCAACCAGGCGGCCATGTCTCGCGCCGCCGTCCGACCCGTCGACATCTCCGGTGCGTGCTGCGCCACGAACGCCGGCGACAGGGAGACCAGGTAGCGCGGACCTTCGGTGTTGTTGGCCCACTTGGACTTGCTATTCAGGAACGACGTGAAGCTCAGCGCTGCGATATGCAAGTTCGCATCGTCGAAACATCGTCATCAGCCTGAATACGCCCACAGTAAGGCCAAGGCCTCTCCCATGGTTCGCCACGTCATCCCCGCAAACTTCTTATTAATATCGTCTGCCCGACGATATTAACTAACTCCCTGGCCTCGCCTTGCGCACGCTGGCCTTTTCATGGAATCCGGTCTGTCACTCTTAATGACAAGCGGTTATCTTGCCTGCACGCTACATGCCCATGTTCATTTCTTCGTCACTTATACTAAGATATCCTTGAACGAACGTTTGTTCCCTGTACCCACTCTGCTCTCTTCTTGTCCCTTCAAAGTTACACCTGTCATTTTCATTTCCATTGCTCGCTGATCGTCCCCGCAATCTAAGTTGAACTCTGCTCTTAAGCCTCCGGGTTTCCGTTCCATATGTACCGGTAAGATGTCGTCGGTACATTGCTGAATCGAACCCAAGTCGACCCCTTCTCTAAGCGATAGCAGAAAGGAAACCGAGGAACGCAGGTGACCAATAGCGACGAGAAGTCGCCGAACAATGAATTCCAATGGAGCCAGTGCATTGACAAGGGAACTTGTCTTCGTCAGGGCGAAGGCAACTCCTCTGGCAAATCCTGACGAAGACAAGTCGAATCAAATAAGTTTGGTCCCATTGGTGTTCCATTTCAGCACCTCGCGCACAATGGAAGACAAGAACCGAGTGACAACCGATGAAGAGAGGCGCTAACATCCAACGAGTCTGTTGGAAACTAGCGCCTGTCTTCGTTGGTTGTCACTAGTTCTTTGTGTTGTGTTGAGCCATAGATATTGAAAGAGAAGACAAGTCCTTTCGTCGAAACTTGCAAGGACAGGTTGACGGGCTTGTTGGTTAGGAATCGTTACACGGAGCAGCGCAACAAGACAGGTACCGAGAGAGAGAAGACACAAAAAATTACACCATCTCCCGCTAAAGGGAACCATGTGTAGATGTGAAGCAGCGGGCGCTAACGCTTACACTGGCGGCGGCGTTGACGCTGGCGCTCATCGCAGCATTGCGCAGGAGAGAAAACTGGGGAGGCGCAAAGCACGCAGTGATGGAGCGGTGTTTCCTACTGGAACATGCCAATCGCTGCTAATCGGCAATGAGAGACAGAAGACTCCGACTGGACACAGAGACCCGCAGTCGGCTTTTAGTTAACGCGCACGCTGCGAATTTTTATTGTTCAACAACGCACAGGAGAAATATCCCACCGGCACCACCTTGGAGGTCAAGATCCATTGCCATATATACGGGGATGGACAATGAACGGTTGTGCAGCGCGAGCAGTCGGTTTTTTCAACCAAGAAACTCGCTAGCAGACGCTGCCTGCGTCGGCGTCGCGAGTCGAGAGAGGGGGGGTAGCGTAGGAGAGGAGAGAGAGTGGGGGGACGCGCATGCGCAGTGGGGGGTGTGAACGCCTGTGGGCAGGGATGCCTAGAGGAGAGAGGGGGGGAGCGTATTAGAGGAGAGAGAGGGGGGGACGCGCATGCGCAGTGGGAGCGCGGGGAGGGATGCCTAGAGGAGAGAGGGGGGAGAGAGGAGGGGAGGCGCATGCGCAGTGAGGGTGTGGTTGCCGCGGGGAGGGATGCCTAGAGGAGAGAGAGGGGGAGAGGAGGTTTTTATTTTTTATTTTTTTTTGAAAGGGTTTGCGCATGCGCAGTAAGGGTGGTCACGCCGGCACACCACCACCACCACCACCACCACCACCACCACCACCACCGGATTAAGCTTCGCCATAAGATGCTTCACATCTAAAATACGCATCTCCACGAAGTGAACCATGACGAGTGGGCTAAGCTCTGGGTATCGTATGGGTGAGTAACCGTACGTTACCCGAGCGCTGCCCCATATCATGTAAATTCAGTGACATAAAGTGACATAAAGTGACAAAACGTCGACGACAAAGCTAGGTCCTAAGGTCCATAATGTCTACGTTGAAGTCGCCGACTAGTATAAAGGGTTTGTGCTTGTAGCGGTTTTATATTGTTTCGTCACAATTATGATTGACGTTCGTCTATTGTAAACCTCCTTTTTTTATTCTCATACACACATATGTTTCGACTATAGCAACTGTTTTCTCCTTGACAACGGACAGTGAGAGTCGACGACAAAGCTAGGTCCTAAGGTCCATAATGTGTACGTTGAAGACGCCGACTAGTATAAAGGGTTTGTGCTTTGCAGGTGTTTTGTATTGTTGTGTCAATTATGATTGTATTAGTCCTATTGTGAAACCTTTTTTTCTTGTCATATGCTTTGATTAAAGGGTGCTTAAATGTTCGGTGCTTTTTATGGTGTGTTGTGGCCTTTTATTTGTTCTGGTTAACAGCCTTTTATTTTGTTCTTGTTAACCTTTTTTTAACCTTTTACACGGTGCTGTAGCGTCCCGTGACGGACACCGGACGGACAAGCCTCTGCCCTAAGGTGCTTCGCCCCTAAAACGGCGCTAACTTTCAACTAAAAAGCCACGTTGCTTGTTGAACGAAATAGCCGCCACTGAAAAACACCCACGTGTCTTCATATTTGATGACAAGAGGCGGAACAGTACTCACAGGCCATGGGGGCGACAAAGCTCTTCTTGGCGAAGTCGAACTCGGCATGCGTGTAGATAACGTGCGTGCAGTACTCGTGCGGGTATCGCAGCTCCTCCACGGCCAACGACGACACAGTGCACAGTAGGGGGTGAGACACTGGCGGTAATGCAAAAGACCATCATGGCATTTCAAAAACAATAAGTTCTGGCAGGTATTACAGTATAAATGATGGCTTTGATGATCACCGTTTAACTAGCATTAGGCCGGAATGTACGCAGAGATTCTGGTGACAAGGAACATGATAGTATTTTAACTCATTGCTAAGTACGCTGTAAACTTCTATTGTTGACGACAGATCATTAGCGTAGAGATAAGGAGACCTCAAGACAGCACAAGTGCTTGCTGTTCTTGGTGAAAAAAAAAAAACTTATAACAGTTTATCTTTCTCCGAAAATGTACCTTCTGGGAACAAACACCCATTCTCGGCTAAGCGCCACCTCCCAGTTTGTTCGCCTAAAAATATATTGATGACGTGATTTTATGGTTACGATAGCCAACAGAATACTTATACAAGGAGAGCAATAAAACTGGCGCGAGAAAGAACAAAAAAGCAGACGAGCGCTATTCCATCTTGTGTCGTCGTTTTGTACGAACACCTACAAGCTCGCCCTAATTTTTATTTATTGTAAGCTACAGCAACGAAGAAAGCTGCAATACTGCCAATAATGCTCCAATTTTCGAAGACTGCAAAGCTGCGATTTAACGCGCATCGCGTCGTGCTGACTGAACAAATGCTCGTACCATTGCGTGACTTCAATGCTTTCATTTCGCGGCACGAAGAGGGCGGTAGTGCACGGATCTGCCGTGAGGTGCCGCCACTTGCCAGAGTCTTTGACTGCGTATACTTTGCTGCAGTGTTTATGTGAAATGCGGTGAAGCCTAAAGGCGCGAACACGGTCGTGAGCGCGGAAGTGAAGGAAATGCCATTTTATTCGTCTTCTCTTTCTCTCTTTCTTTCAATATTTATTGACCTATTTAGTGAAAATAACTTCAGAGCCCGACGCATTATAGAAAAGAGTGTTTAATACATATACAAGTGCGCAATAGTATAATTAATGAAAATGCAAGTTAACAAAATGAGGTATCTTGAATAGCGTTTCATAAGTCAGTGTCAGTACCTGCAGCGATGGAAGCAGGAAGGTGGTTCCATATTGTGCTTATTTTGCGGATGAGACACTCGTTATATGGGTTATGAAAAATTCGTAAATATGGTGTGTGTGTACGTGCTGAGCCGAAGTTTCGACAATCAGACTTTTGTTCTTCAAGGCACCAAGGTGGTAATGTGGGCATGTTGGTATTCCATGTTTATGAAGGGTAAGAGCGCACTGAAGACGAAGACACAAAGAAGGCACACACACGCACACACATAGCGCTTCAAGGCCGCAACTTCAGTCCACTTGCCGAAACGTCGGCTCCAGCACACACCACAGTTTACGAATTTGCATCGTAAACAGTGGTGTGTGCTTAGATAGATAGATAGATAGATAGATAGATAGATAGATAGATAGATAGATAGATAGATAGATAGATAGATAGATAGATAGATAGATAGATAGATAGATAGATAGATAGATAGATAGATAGATAGATAGATAGATAGATAGATAGATAGATAGATAGATAGATAGATAGATAGATAGATAGATAGATAGATAGATAGATAGATAGATAGATAGATAGATAGATAGATAGATAGATAGATAGATAGATAGATAGATAGATAGATAGATAGACAGATAGATAGATAGATAGATAGATAGATAGATAGATAGATAGATAGATAGATAGATAGATAGATAGATAGATAGATAGATAGATAGATAGATAGATAGATAGATCAGATTGAAAGAGTACAATGGATGTGTCACTGACACAAGCGGACCCGTTTCTTCTAATATGATACGCCTCTAGTAGTTCCCAGTGTCTCTTTCTTTCCTCCGCCCCATTTTCATGTTTCCAGCTTTGCGGCACGTACAAAATGTTCAGCAAACTTAGTCACCAACTCGCCCAAAAACAAGTTCTTCTAGGTGTTTTTTAAGGTTTTCAACAGGTGCCCCCCCCCCCAGAAAGAAATTCCTGGCTACGGGCCTGCTCTCTTGAGCATAACACAGATGACATCCATTCACGAATATGACCGGTTATGACATTTATGCCATGATTAGTTTCGCCGTGATCGCAGGCATGACCCGCCGCGGTGGTATTGTGGCTGTGGTTCTAGACTGCTGGCTGGGAAAACCGCGGGATCGAATCCCTGCTGAGGCGGCCGTATTTCGATGGAGGAGAAATGCTAGAGGCCCTTGGACTTGGCTTTACCTACTCGTTAAAGAACACCAGATGGTCGAAATTTCCGGAGCCCTCGACTACTCCGTCTCTAATTATCATATCGTGGTTTCAGGACGTAAAATCATAGCAATTATTGTTATTATCATGAGCATGACGTGGCCTTGGTTTGAACTCACTTTCAGGGAAGCCGCTTGACTCCCACGGTGGGCTCAGGCGTCGTAGTCTGCGTCACCGTTGTCGGTGGCAGCGTCGGGCTTTGCTTTTTCTCTGCGACAGTGTATGTAGTGGGAAATAGCGTTGCGTGACATTTTCGCGTTTCGCGCTTTACGTGCCTTTCGCGTTACAAATACAACGTGAAAACTGAAAAACTGATGGCCCTGACTATCGCCTGGTATAGATTAGATTACTTCATACTATCGAAACTGCGTTTAGAGCAAGCATCCATAATCTTGACCACACCTGCTGGCGCTGCCAGCACAGGGTATGCGGGTCTCGTTACGTCACAGCGGATGGCGAGCGGACACTAGAGGCAACCATGCGATAAGGGCATACGGCGCACTATCGCGGTCCTACACATAACCCAAAGCCATCATCCAAAGTTGGCCGCCTCCTACAATCGATAGACATTCTGGGCTATAGAGAATTTTGACGTAACTACGAGCGCCACCACCTTGGGCTGTTGAAGAGACGTTTTTTTTTATTATTGTTGTTGTATACCGCGACATGAATTAATGAGTTCATGAAGCGTCGAATACCCAACCGTTTTCATGCGTATGCGCCACCGTGGAACTGTTCGTTTATTCAATTGTTAAAGATACAAAACACAAGGTTAGCAGCCCAACACGGCGGCACTGAAACTCATCCGCAAAAAAAGTCTATACGTAACGTTCCCAGCTGAGGACATTTAAATAAATGAGGTTCTAATCGTGAAAGACCTTTCAGGCGACGCGTTAAAAAGTGCTGGTAATATCCATACCAGCAATGTAAGGCATACGTATCCTTTATTCATTATAGCTGCTTTCAGTTCTTGGACGAAAAACCAAAAAATGGCTATGCATCGCATCATGAATCATGGCCTTCTATTTTGTTCTGGTTAACAGCCCTTTTATTTTTGATTCTTTTTAACCTTTTGTTCTGTCATATGTTTTGATTGATTGGGTGGTTAAATGTCGGTGATCGTACGGCGCTGTGGCCTTTTATTTTGTTTATTTTTTTTTAACCATATGCGCGCTATGTACGCTCTGTAGACGGTATTGTGCACAGATGTTTCGCACCTGCACTTCGACTAGGGACTACGGCGAGCGTCGACGACAAAGGTTTTCGTGAGAGCCTAAGGAGCTTCGCCCCTAAATGCGACACACGTTCCATGGACTGCCTCTGGTAGAATGTCACTCGAACGCTGGGACATATTTCGAAAGCCGTGGCATGGCGATAAACGGATCGAAATAGCACTGTGAAAGAAACCTGTGTCGAGTTAAGGTTGGACAACGTCGCACCGGTGCGATCTGTGACTGGCCCTGCACTGACCTCGATTGGTCTGTTCGATAGGACTGTAGTGGGTAGTTAGGACGGCTGCCCTAGTCCAGACAGTCTGCCAGGCGTGGACGCCTGGCAGACTTGGGCGCACAGAGGAAGAACTTAGGCTTAATAACAGGGGGACACTCCAGGGCAGCCCACGTCCATCCAGAACAGTCGACTCACACCACACAGCTTAATACAGACTAACGAAAGGGACAACAGCGATATAACAAAGAAAGCGACTACAAAACACCCGCGAAGTAAGACGGCAAATACAACACCTGACGAAAAGGGGCGGCAGCTTTACTGCGCGATGGCTTTTCCATAAGCGTGAGCGGGGTTCCACTTCAGGGGGGAGGGGGGGGCGGGGCTTTGTTGCACCCCCCCCTTCCCTATTAAGTAAATGTATAGGGGCATACTTTGCACCCCCCCCTCTTAGGTGATTAAGGGGGGGCGCCCCCCTGCCCCCCCCCCTCCCCCGTGCGCACGCCTATGGCTTTCGCGGCGTGGAACTGGTTGAAATCTTTTCCTTAAAGGCCTTGAGGCCTTTGCGAAACCTTCGGTGAGGTGGGAAGCGAACTCGAGAACGAAAGTGCGTGCCCGGAAGTCGCTTTTGTTAGACAGCAGCAACACGGTCAGCAAAACCAGGAGAGGTTTACAAAAACAAGGTCCTCGCTTTAAAGTGTCTCACCCGTCTTGAAATTAGTCCTGGGTGGCATTGTGCGCGTCTCGGGAACATCGGGACGCCGAGTCGTTGCAGCGACAGTGCGCGGTGTGCGCCTTCGCTCTTCCTCCGCGGGCTGCTCTTTCCGCTGCGGGCTGTTCAGCTTCGGGCTGTTTTAGGGCTGGCTGTTCCGCGGAAGGTTGGTCAGCCGCAGGTTCTTCCTCCGCGGGTTGCAGTTCCTCCTTGGGCTGTTCCTCCTTGGGTAGCTCCTCCTTGGGTTGCTCCTCCTTGGGCTGCTCCTCCTTGGGCTGCTCCTCCTGGGGCTCTTCGGGCACTTCCTCTTCGGCTGGTTCAGCTCCTTTTGCGGCGGGGCGTGTCGGACCGTTCCGCGGGCGTTTTCGCGTAGCAGGAGGTGGAAGAGGAGACGGGCGCCCTCTTGTGGAGACTGCACGCGCACGGTGCCATTAAGGACGTGTCGGTCAATTCTGAAGTTCTAGTGTGGTTGCGCTGAACGAAAGGCTACAAAAGACTAACAAAGAGATCAAGTTGGTACGACATTGTATTGTAGTTGCGCTGAGCAAAAGGCAGAGTGTTATTTGCGGTACGCTAACCTAAGGGACAGCATAAGACGAAAGAGTAGTGCCGAAATACCTGCAGGGACTTAAGTAAGTAACAATGGTAAAGAACAAATAGCGTCGCTGAACTTTACGGGCAAGTGGACATGTCTTAGGACAGCGAGAGCGGTTGCCGGCCTGACTTCCGTTTGTAGCGTACAGTTGAGATACGGCACAGAACGTTACATGTTGATGTGCGAAGTGTCAATGTTACATTTTATGTATATATATATATATATATATATATATATATATATATATATATATATATATATATATATATATATATATGCTGATTGTTGTGTATAGGGCCTCTCAATGTGAATGCTATGTAAAAATCACTTCGTGACACGTGCCATGTATGTGCTATTCCCATGTACGGGGACCCTGGGTCTTCGTCAAGCTGCTGCGACAGCTTTTTGCCCAGGTGACCCTCTAGGTTGTTTTTTTCTGGTAAATAAAATTGAAATTTAACTGAATTGAATTGCCCCCCATGTATGTACAGTACGGCCCACTCTCAAACAGAATACTCGAATGAGCACATTTCATATTACTGGCTGGCTCCCTAACTGCATTTGTATGTGCATGGGAACATTGTTCGTGCACGGCCCTTGTCTGTCAAAAGGAGTCCGAGCGGTCAACCACCTACAGTGCTGTACTAATCTACGACGCTGTGATTTTGCGAGAAATAAAAATTCGTACATGCCTTCCACGCAAGTGTTCCTTCTAATACTGTACCCGTCTGTACAAGTATCGTGTTGAAAGAAACAAACGAATTACTATGTGACTTCCGAGATTTTAAGTTCCTGTAAGCCTTCAGTAAGAGCTTCATTTCTTTAATGAGAACACCGGAAAGAAATAGCGTTTTCCTCGAATAGCGTTCTCTTCGAAAAAGCAGTTGAGCACTTGAATGAGTAGGCTTATAGCGAGATAAAGACGAGTGAACAGACTACCTTGGTTGCGTCGGCGTTTGCTCTTGACTACGCTGCTCTTTTTCGTAGTCCGGCGACGGGTGGTGGTGGTGGTGGTCTCTGCGACAAAGTACGCATGGTGTTTTAATCCGGGCAAAGCCTTCAATAGGCGTACGCATGGCACTCGACTTAGGGGGAGCGAAGTCCCCCCCCCCCCCATCTCTTCCCCCGCCCTCGGAGTTGGTCGATTTCAAAAAGAAAGTGAAGGTTCGCAGTTGATGGAAAAAAATGAATATTAAACGACGAAGTTATTCTCGAAACGGACTGTCTTTGGTCCCCTAGTTTCCTGGAGTAAAAGTGGCCAGTAAACACTTCTCGCAATGCCACATCAGTGGTTCTGGCCGCCCATTATTGTAAAAAATCGATTCACATACACACATATGTTTCGACTATAGCAACGGTTTTCTAACCACCACGACAGCGGACAGCGAGCGTCGACGACAAAGCTAGGTCCTAAGGTCCATAATGTCTACGTTGAAATGGCCGACTAGTATAAAGGGTTTGTGATTCTAGGTGTTTTATATTGTTCTGTCCCACCCAATTATGATTGATATTAGTCCATTGTTAAACCATTTTTTTGTCATATGCTTTGATTGATGGGTGCTTAAATATCGGTGTTTTTAAGGACGTTGTGGCCTTTTATTTTGTTCTGGTTAACAACCTTTTATTGTTCTGTCATATCTATCTATCTAGCCGCCTACGACTTTGTGCTCTCCTGGCCATATCGTTAATGGGATTTATACCAAAATTGGTATGGCATAACATGACTGTATGACAAACATGAATGACTGGTCATATCATGAAAATCATGACTAACTTGTCATGAAAAATATGATTTACACGCCATGGCCATAGTGCTCCTGAGGCATTTTTCTTAATTTGATATATCCAAAAATTGGTACGATGGGACATTTCTGCATGACCAACATAAATGACAGGTGGTAATATGAAAATCATGACCTGCATGTCATGTACAACATGATTTACATGCCACGCTCATGGCGCGCTGACGGCCGTTTCGCTCGCTTGATATACACCAAATTTGGTATTGAGGCACGTGACTGTATGACGAGCATAAATGACAAGTGGTAATATGGAAATCATGACATGTCATGTGCAACATGACTTGCATGCCATGCTCATGACAGTCTCGGGGCCGTTTCGCTAGCTGGATATACACGAAATTTTTAAGGCGAAAGCCTTTAATGTCTCATGCTCACGTCCGTCCGTCCGGTCGGACGTGAGCATGACAGTCGGACGGTCGGACGACCAGACGTCCGTCCGTCGTACGTCCGTCCCTCCAGCCGTGTCCTGGCACCACCGTGCCAGGTGGGCGCCGGGGCGCGCAAACGGACGCCGGTCGCGTTGGACTCTACAGCGCTCGCGCTTTGCTTGCGTAGCGTCGCTGGGCCTAGCGTCTCTAATCATGCAAGGAAGGAGACGCGCGCATCACGTTCCATTCTTACCGACCCCGTCTCAGTGGGTACAGCCGTTCGAGGAACACACTTTGGAATCGACAAAGTGTCCGTCAATTTAAACGCTGGAACGCGGATGGCGTCTGCACGATGCACAAAGCGCGAGAATACGAACGCATGCGAAACGGAGGCAGATTGGTCTCGCGTCTCGCTGCGATTTGAGGTAAAAAATTAAGCGAACATAAGTGGCAGGTGGTAACATGAAAATCTTGGCATGCATGTCATCTAAAATGCCATATACATGCCACGCTCATGGTGCGCCTGCGTCCAGTTCGCTAGCTTGATATACGCCAAAATTTGTATTGATCGACGTGACTGTATGACGAACACAAATGAGAGGTCCTAACATGTAAAATAAGGACATGCATATTATGTACAGCATGATTTGCTCCTTGCTGGCTGCTTCGCATTATATCGATTCCCACAGTGCGTGGGATCTGCCGGTTTTTTACACAGATGTTTTCGTTTTTCGTTGTGCAGGTAAGTTTCGGTTTTGTGTAACGTGACGGACGCGAACAAGGCTAGGCTCTAAGGAGCTTCGCCGTTAAAGAACTTGGAGGGCGCTTGATCTTCGCGATCAGGAGTAGAACGCGATAGCGTAATCGTACCCCGTGCACATCACCTTCTCAATCGTTAGCCCTTCTTCGGTTCTCGGTGCATGCCTCAACCGTGTCGAAGGAACGACTGTTAGTGTAACATCAGCCGTTTCAAACTATCCTAGAATGCCTACTGGAAGTACAGTTGTCAAGTGCCCATTACTCCATGATTGTACCTTTTGCGAAACAGCGAAAGGCCCACTACGCGTCCGTAAGGCAACACTTGAACATATGTTTGAGGGCTTTCTAATGGGTGGCCCTCTAAAACTCCCACTCGATGCGCAATTCACAAGTTTTGACGCCCGGCTCAAATATACGCTTCTGTCACGCAATATTACGTGCGTTAAGGAGACTGCTTCCACTACAGGACATTTATATTGTGTATTTTGTTTTCTTTTTCTGAATCAGTTTCGACACCAATAACGTGGCTCTGTGGTAGAACATCTGCTTGTCACGCAGACGGCCTGGGTTCGACTCTCACTCGGACCGAAGTTTTTATTATCAAATTTTGCGTCTTGATTTTCCGGTTACGGACAAGATGATCTTTCGCATACAACCAACGACGCCGACACCGGAAATGCTGCGAAAAGAGCTCTTAAACGCTTTCGCGTTAAAACCTGAATGACTATAACCATGCACATTAAATATTGACGGGACGGGTCCTACTCTGTAAAGGCATGGGATAGACTTAGCACCCTCTTTGAAAAAATGGGGGGGGGGGGGGGAGGGGGGGGTCAGCCAGGGACGTAAATGATTAACCGCCTTTAACACTGACACGCCGATGATGATAAGGCATTTTTGAAGGAGGCAGGCCCACTTTTCAACCACGTCGGCCAGCCTGTCTTCTAAAGCACATTCTGTTTTCATCTGCCGTCTCCCTCATTTGCTTCGTACGTGCAGTAAAATGTATAAACACGACGGCCACCGGGTGTTCATGACCAGGATGTGGGGACACGTGCACGTATCGCCTTCCCATGCTGGAGGCTGTGGCACCCTGCCGTAACTGAATGAGAAATAGACGAGACAAAAAAAACTTATCTTACGAAAAAAAAAAACAGTTTTCAAAAAGGACTCCCGGTTCCGCAAAGCAGAGGCCCACTGGAACATTTAATAAAATTGCAGTACCGCACTCCGAAGCAAGTGGTTTCCCAGATTTAACATTTCACAATGCGGACCCATCTGTTTCTAGTAGGCGGTGTTAAAATGTCCTGGGAAACTACGCGATTTGTAGTGCGATTCTGCAATTTCACCAGAATATTTCAGTCTCTTCTGTTTAAAACAGGGAGTCCTTTTTTCGCAAGATATGGTTTTTTCCCCTACTTTCTATTCAGTTACGGCAGGACACCATTGCTAGAGATGGCGCCCCGTACGGATGTCCCCTAGAGTTACTGTATATGCTACCTTTTGGAAGTAGAGTTGCGCGTAGGCCTGGAAAGCAACCACAGCTATGCGGCAAAGTCACTCTCCGTTTTTGCAGGCCACATCCCTACCGTGTCACCGATAGGCATGTTTGGCGTGTCAAAGACCGGTGATTAACTAGAGTGACGATGACTAGTGTCAATCCAGTTCGCTGCAGCGCAGCGGCGTCGAGAAATACAAAAAATTACATCATCTCCCACTAAAGAGAACCATGAGGGGATGCGAAGCAGCATTGGGGGTGCACGCCAAGTTTCCGTTTACGTTCACTCGGCCGTCGAAGCCAAGCGTCGGCGTCGAGCTACCGCTTCCGCTACAGAGAGACAACGCGCGTCTGCGGCGAGGGTAGCGAGGCTTTCGAGACAACTGCAGCGACCGGGAACCGACGGAGCGACCACACGATTCAAGCGGGACTTCCTCGACCGAGCGCACGCGCATATATGAAATGGGGGGAGGGAGAGGAGGGAGTGGGTTTACAGGCCGCAGCGCGGGGGGAGGAGAGAAGAGAAGGCGACCGAACACCTGCGTAAATGAGTAGAGTGGGAGAGAGAGTAGGCGCATGTGCAGTAAGGGTAGTCAGGACGCACACCACCGGATTGAACTCCGCTGTAAGCTGCTTCGCATCTAAAATTTGCCCGAGCTTCAGCTTCTCCGCAACGCATGGTTGTTAGCGGCGCTTGGAAGGCAAGCGCGCAGCTCTGCTACCTAAAGGTAGCATATATGGCTTCCAAATCCCGGTAATGTAACGCTATTCACCTTCGACCGTCGTAGTGGCCGCCTCACCCTCTTCGCTGTCAAGAGACGCTGCAGTTTCTTCTTCAGCCGTGACGAGCGGTGCCGGCGTAGTCTTCGGCGGCGGTTTCTTGGGCGGTGGCTCTGCGACATTTTAACGCGTGCAGTGTGCCTTAGGGTAGCGCCAGCGGGACGTTCTCTTGCCGCAAGAGCTTCCTTAAAAATGAAGGAAGCTATGAATATTTTCTTCAAAGCAGTTTAGGCTGGGAACTTCGAGATCAAAACTCAATGGCCGACTCTCAAAGCGAAACAATGGACCTTTCCAGAAATCGCAGCGCCGCGCCTTCGCCTGGTGGATCGGCGCTGGGGCATTATGGGAGAGCGGAGCGCCGGGCGGGCAGAGCAGACGCTTTCCCGCTTTCGCCTGCTTTCGTCGCGCGCCGTGAAAGGTTTTGGATGGTGTAAGGTGCTGCTGTTGTGAAGAAATGGCTACTTCTGAGCGCTCCGACTTCCATGCATGCAAACTATACTGTGTCGCTCGTCCCAAATAGCCAGAATCATCACTGAACATGCTGAAGAAGAAGGGAAGCGGCTGACAAACCTGTTCTGTGCTTGGATGTGATAACACGCGAAAGACACCGGGGGTTTCGTTTCATTGTTCGGTGATACTTGAGGACTTGAATTTTTGTGATGCTGCAGCGAAGTTTGACCTTTGTTAAGATGCTTGTGTTCTCATTCACTGTGATTACAGGGCTGGGACTTTACACGTGAAGCATGCCGTGTAACTACGCGAATTTATAAAGGCGAAAGCTTGATGCCCTCCTAAAAACTCACAGCGTCTCTTATGCATTCGCCGAAGAAGACTCGAAGGCGAAAGCCATCTTCTTTTTCTTCTTAGTTGATGTAATAATCCTACTACGCCAGTCCATGAGTGTCAGCAGGATTTTGTCTTGTGTGCTAACCCGTCTTGCATCGTGGCTGGGGGAGGGGGAGAGCACTGGTGTAGCTTGTGTAGGCGGCAAGTGCTGGTGTGACTTGAGGGGGGCAAGTGCCGCTTTTGCACCCCCCTGCCGACGCCCATGCCCGCCACCATTCCACCACCCTTCGAAAGCTTGCTGCACCTAACGAGGTTTTGCACTGCCTCCAAGATCGGAGGTATACCTGATGATTCTGCATTGCTTCCGTGATAAGGCCACCTTTGACCAAGCTAGGATGTTATGTGATGACGTGATCATGTGAAGTCACGTGACGTCTTAATGACGTCACAATTTTTGGCGATCTTTAACGTCATATATGGTGTCGTCATCACGTGATGACGAATTTTCGCATCACTCGACGCCGCCGACGCGGGACGCCGACGGCCAAATTTCACGTTTGATGAGGCATCTAAAGTTTTCGCCTAAAAACACAAAAATTGACCGTCGGTGGCTTTGGCGTCCCGCGACGGCGTTGTCAACAAGAGTGATGCAAAAATCACCACGTGATGGCGTCACCATATGACGTCGTCGTGACATCACAGATCATCAGAATGTGTGAGGTCATCATGACGTCTCATGATCACGTCATCACACGACATCGTCGCTTTGCACTGCCTCCGTGATTGGTGGGCCGATCACGGGAGGCTGTGCAAACCAGGTAAGGTGCTGAAAGTTTGGAATGCTTCCGATCATAGAACCAGTGCAAAACCACGTTAGGTGCAGCAAGCTTTCGCAAGTGTGCGGGAAGGACCAATACATCGACTGAAGAAAACGAAGACAGCTTTCGCCTTCAAGTCGTCTCGAGCGAATGCATAAGAAACCCTGCGAATTTTTTATTGCACTCTTACGTAGTGTTTATTTTGTTGTTTGCTGCTTGATTATGTTGAATGGGATTTGCTTGTTATTCACCATAAACCTAGAGGCGTCACCTATCCTGGCTTCACGCATCTCATTTTTTGGTTCCATGCATCAAGGCAAAGAGTGCTAGTTGTAGTTTAAGCACCCAGATACTGAGTGCTTATTAGCATCATGAGAATGCTCATGCTACAGACTTTTTCCTTATGAATACGCCTGTGGCAAGTCCTTCAGTTGTTTTTTCCATTGCCCTTTTGGAAAAGGCGACAGGAACAGCTGTATGTTTTTCGACAGCCGAGGAGCATCTGCTTCCAAACGACAAATCACTAAATTAGCATAATCATAAGCTGTAACGAAACAAGGGAGCTCAAACAGTAAAATAGAATATTGTGTAAATTATGCACACGAACGCTCATTCTGTTATATATTCTTTAACATTGTTAACTCGGGAGTCACGACCTTTTGCGCAATCAGGTCCAAAATTCTTGAGCTAATTTCCAACTCACGGTAGAGAAAACAGGCACGACACAGAGACAGCATGTTTTACGTTGTTCGAAAACAAATACAGGGAAGTCAAATGTGCAGAATATTCTCGCTTCATGCAGTGCGACACTGTGCCGTGATTACGCGATCTCCACACCCGACAGCACTCACTTGATGTCTGCTCTGTGGGCGTGTTGGTACCTGGTTTTACTACTCTCAGCGTCGCAAGTGAAAAGTTTCTAACACGCAGCATTTGAAGCGTAGTTGGGCTCGAACCCATTTTAAGGGTGCAACTTTGACATCGATTACCATGCGCGAAGTGCCACGGTCCTGCGTATCGTGCGGAAGCATATCACGAGCGATAGTGCCCAACAAAAAGTACTAATATTGTTTTATTGTCATGCTGACAATAAAACAAGCGAGGAAAGCTTCCGCTACTTGGAAATACGATTAACAAAGCGCAGGGAACTCGGCGCGAAAGCCGTATAGAGTTTCCAATTCAATGGTCCTTTTGCGGGTACGTGACCATTTCGCAGTGTCAATAATGTCAACGATACTTACTGTTTTCTGGGTATTATACAGGTTGCTCTGAGTTTTGCCTCTAATGTGAGTGCAGACTGAAGCAGGGTTATCACGTGCGATGTTCGTGCAACGACGCGCTACTACGACCGCACGCTGGAAACGAGGTGAGCCAACGCTTCCGCGAGCAGACGACACTCCGCCGGCGCTCCGGCTTCCCATAACGCTTTGCGGCCGCCATAGGTGGCGCGCCGGAATTTCTGGAAAGGTCCATTATCTGCTGTCTGTGTTAACGCCTCAGCAAAACTGCAAAGTTCATACACTCCAAGACAAAAAAGAAGTCATTTGACTTTTTCTTTTCCGAGTCCTGACTTGCCTACGTATATGACTCTCTTTAAAGAGAGACGCTGACTCTCTTTTAGAGAAACATGAGTTCCAATACTCTCCGAAGGGAGTTTAATAAATGTCCAAAGAGAGTTCTCGTGTCTTTAAAGAAAATCATGTACATGGCATGTTAGGAGTCATAAAAAGAGAGTCTGATGAATCTCTTTTTGTTCTTAGTGTGTATGGCTGAACGCAGGTGATTTCCCAGAGCCTCATCAAGCAACTCCCGTTGATGAATAGCGCTGATTTTTGTTCTTTATTTTATTACATGCCTTAAGCAAGGTTGTGAGTTTCCAAATAAGAGCTTTATTAGGTATCTGAAGTGGTGTTCATCATGCGTGCCTGTAGTCACAAAAACTGCAGTAACGTGCGAATATATTCTTGTCGTTCCCATAGTTGTGAACGGCGCAATAACAAACTTCCGTTGCAATGAGTACATAGCTGAGGCAGACTTGATGCCTTAGGTAGAACGTGAGGGTTTATTGGTCAGCTACCCCCACGTGCGAGGATCCCGTGCCACGTGACGCCTCCTGGCATTAAGAGTGTTCCACGCTCGCCGCCTTGGTCTACGAGGAGCGCTGGCTGACACTGCCAGAGATTAAGCTCACGTGAATACCCAACAAAGTGGACGATGGAGCGCCTTCCGTCGTAACTCAATTGGTAGAGGACCGTACGGGCACAATCCGAAGGCTGTCGGTTCGAGTAGCACTGACAGTTGGGCAAGTTGGTATGTGTTCATGATTAAAAACAGCTCAAACAACACGAGACACAAACGAAGAATACACGAAGACACCGGCGCCAGTCTTCGTGTATTCTTCGTTTGTGTCTCGTGTTCTTTGTGCCGTTTTTAATCATGTCGGTTTGAGGTCCCGCCGACGAAAAAGGGTGATTGGTCATCCACCTAATTCGTTTAAATTTATGTCAAAATTATTACAGTACAGTTTTAAAAAAATAATAATAATGTCCCCTATGCGTTCCTTGGCTTAATTATCCTGTTGGTTTCATTAGTTTATGAGCACATAGACAACCTTATGTCCACATTTTGATATTTATTTTTTTCCGTTGTGCCTAATCCTGTGTATGCTCATAAATCCCCTTCTACAGGCACGTGATGAAGTAGCGGGTCTGGCTGACCCGTGAAGCTGGTCATGATGACATACTTTGGCGGACAGTGTATTTTGTCTTTGCAAAAAATATTAATTAATTAATTAATTAATTGAGTGCGTGAGTGAGTGAGTGAGTCCGTCAGTCAGTCACTCAGTCTCTACAGAGCTGTGTCAGTGACAGCAAATGAGCTCACTTTGTAAGCGAAGTACAAGAATTGAAATATTAAAGCATCCTTACTTTTGTTCACTCGCCTTGCCTGTGTTCTTTGGACTTTCGCTGCAACCCAGAACAAAAAAAAAAAGAACAAAACTTGAGGCATATCGAAAAAATTTTGTCCCTTGTCAATACGCTTTCTTGCAACACACACAACACGAGGAAAACTTGCGTAAGGTCATTTTGGCTTCTTGATGCACCGTCATGCAGTACAGCAAAGTGCGCAACAATGGCGCTTGTAAGTCCGGAAGTCGTACGAACGACGCAGTGACCAATACACTTACTTGCTCTGATCTGTTTCCGCTCATCAGGCTAGTTCTGCAGGAGTGAGCCTAACTTGGGCTGGTTGGTAAATGATTAAGGCGGGAACAAACAGCACTAGATACGGGACGGTGAAAGAATGACAGACAACGACGCTTACCTATCAACCACTGGTTTATTGCTGGGATCTGCAATAATGGCAATGAGAGCCCGCGTACTCGCTTAACGGGTCTGTGCCTAGTCACTTAGCTCAGCACTGCAGGGCGTGCGGCTGTCAGGCCAATTCTTGAGCGGAGCACCGTTTTGGAAACGTACAGAGAGCAAAGAACACGTGGGATTAGTGAGGCTTACCATATTCATGCACATGGAAATTCTTGCGTCAGTGTGCCGTCCGATTTCCCTGCATAACTGTGAAATCAGTTACTTGTCAAAAACGGGACAGCCTGTTTTGCCCGACGCATCTGACATGATGACTTCCTTGTCTGTCTCTGCGCAGATACTGTGTTTTTGTTGTTCTTCTGTGCAAAGCTTCTGCGCATATTGTATATCCCAGCAATAAAGGCAGTGGTTGATACTTCAGCGCCCTTGTCTGTCGTTCTTTCACCGTCCCGTGTCAAGGGTTGTTTGTTCCCATCTTAGGCTAGTTCCCTTTAGGGACTGTTCACGCGCTCGCCGCACACCCGCACCGCACGTGGCGGGACCCCTGCCGCCCGCAAGCGGAGGGTGAATGAGCCTATCGGCGACGCTCTTTCGCCCTCCGCTTGCGTGTGGCAGGTGTCCCGCCACGTGCGTTGCGGGTGTGCGGCGAGCGCGTGTACAGTCCCTTACAGGCAACAAACGTCGGTCAGACAAGTTTCCTCACCGCTCCATTAAATACCTTCAGTCAACTTTAACCGAAATGCAGCCAGGTCCTTGCGGCTCAATACACCCAACTAGTATCTGAGTGAGCTTCAACCGCAGTACACTCGTGTCTTGCAGAATAACATGCTCAAAATTGTTGAGTTAGCTTCACCCCGGCCCACTTGTGTTTTGCAAAAGTAACATGCCCATAAATGTGTTTGAGTTAGCTTCGCCGTCGGGCAGCAATGGTTTGCAAAGTAACATGCCCAAAGTTGTTTTCTGAGGCAACTTCACCGCAATGTAGCCATGCTTTGCAACATGCACGAAGTCTTCTTTTTCTGCTTTATCGCAATACAGTAGAGCACTGCTAAGTAGCGCACATAAAGTGTACCAGTCAAGCATAATCGAAAGGGGGGGGGGGGGGGGGGCAGCTTATATTGTTAGGGATAGAACAATGGCCATATCTTCAGCCCCATATCGATGCATTGAAGTCAATGACAGCCAATGACAGACGCTGAATGCCACTCAATGATGTGAGCCTGCGTTAAAAAGGCCCTGCAACACTTTTTGAGCATTGTCAGAAAACGCTGCCGATCGGTAGTCGGGGCACCCGAGAACACGCGAGCCAAATATTATAGCGCAGCACGCGGCCTGGAATTTAGAATAAAATCTCAAAGTCAGCTGAAAATTGATTTCTCTTCTCTCTACAAATGACGCTACAAGCTCAAAAATCACTGCGTCACAGGCGAAGTATCAGCCATTGGCTTATTTGAGCATGGCGCGCTCGCTCGTTACTGGGGCCGCCGCGGGAGGCCGCGACTTGTTCCTGCGCGCGCGATCGCACTCAAAAGCCGCGCATTCGAAGAAAAAAAGAGAGAAAGTGCTCAAGGTCACGAGGCGCGCGTGGCGTATTTTTTTCCCCCCGTGCCTTTCCTCCCTGCTTAGCTTCCAGCGCTTTCGTCGGGACGAGAGAAGAGAGAATGCAATTGCAGCGTGCGACAAATATTTGTAACTTTGCTCGTACTGGACGGATTCTTAAAATTTTTTTCCGGTGGTGAATTCGTGGGGCAATAAGCTCCTTTGGTGAATCCATCCCATGGTTACTTGGAAAAGTGTCGCAGGGCCCCTTTAAGGTCACGTTCAGCTAGTGCTAATAAGACTGTAACAGGGGCTAGTTGGAACGTCTTCATGTTGTAATGCACTGCCAGTTATGACACGGACGGAAAAAAAACGAGAAACAACAAAGGGTGATGCGCTATCAGCTAGCGCGTTGGTGGCGGCGTGTCCCTTATTGCTACACCATCTTAGCGCTGCTCGATAAACCGCTTGACGTTGTCCGTTTCACCGACGTTAGCATACGTGGCAGTAAAGCTCTCACGTGGCTTTGTCTGTTTCCGCCTTTCCGTCTTAGTCTCCACCGTGTCATCCACTCCGAGATGCGACGGTTGGTCGTGGTCGTGGTCTTGCGACAGCGAGCCGCTTCCCTCGTGTACGCCGCTCGGCATCACCACGGGTGGGGCAGCTGCATTTGCATCGTACTTAAACGGGTTCGACAACATCCTTTAACGGTATCACAGAATTACCTTACTATTGGACTCACTGTCGAACCACGAAACCCCGTACAGCAACTTTTGACAGTGGAGATGTCTATGGCTAGTGTCCCGGAAATCTTTCGCGTTCGTAGACAGTAATGTACTGTAGGCGGTTACAACCTAAACAAAAAATGGTAGCTCCGACAACAGAACCGCGGTGCGCCTTCCCTTCACCCGTGAAAGACTGTCGTACTAGATCGTTTCCGCTCGGACCGTAAGTACTTTTTCTCGGCTAATGTAAATACTACGCATATCAAGAGTCAAAGGTTCGTCGCTGCTATCTAAACTATTTCGTTTGGCTAAGAAGTGATGTTGGAATCCCGCGGCGGCGTCCTGCCCGTCGGCGCCTCCACTCAGTAAGCAACGGCACGCTGTCCACATTGAACACTTCTTTTTCTTCGAATGCGCGGCTTCGTTTCAGTATAGATTCAGTGCGATCGCGCGGGCACGTGGCGGCCTCCCGCGGCGGCCCCAGTAACTATGCAGCCCGCGATGCTTAAGTCAGCCAATGCCCGTGAATTTGGATATATGGCGCGGCCATTTGGGTATATGGCATCACTTGTAGAAAGAGGAGGGACCGATTTCTAGCCGACTTTGAAAATTGTAAATTCCAGGCCACGTGCTGCGCTGTAATGTTTGGCTCGCGTGTTCTCGGGAGCCTAGATTACCGATCGGCAGTATTTTCTGACCATGCTGAAAAAGTTTTACAGGGCCCCTTTAAGAGAAATTGTTGAAGTAAGAGAAGTCACGGCTACGTTTCCGCCTCCCCAGGTAAATGTAGTGTTTAATTATTCTCTCGAATTGAGATTACGCCCTCACCCTATTTATTGCCCTTCGATATAGGTCTCATCATCAGTCATAATGTAGGGCAGCGCAAAAAGCAGACAACCGACGAGCGAGGGAACAAGGACACAGCGCATTCTTCCAACTAAAGTTTATTAGATTGGGACGCACGTATATATACACAGGCAAAGCAAGAAAAGATGAAACCAGGAAGTAAAAATCAAAAGGTGAAATCAAGAGAAGTGCCGATACGTCACACACGTGCACTAACACCGCCCCTACTTTAGTTGGAAGAATGCGCTGTGTCCTTGTTCCCTCGCTCGTCTGTTGTCTGCTTTTTGCGCTGCCCTACATTATGATTGACCTATTCCAACTCGCCCAACAAGCAACGCTGCTCATCATCAGCATCATACAGCCTGACTACGCCCACTGCAAGGAAAAGGCCTCTCCCATGCTCTGTCAATCAGCCGGATCCTGTACTTCCTGCCTCCACGTTATACCCGCAAACTTAATCTCATCTACCCACCTAATTTTCTGTCTCTCCCTCGCGCGTTTGACTTCTCTTGAAATCCTGGTCTCATAGGTGTAGCCAAAAGAGGAACATAAAAGGAGGGGGGGAGGGACTCAAACAGATCCGCGCATAAATAAGAGGATATGCATCCCCTACCCCAGATCGGCATGGCTCCCGCCAACACGACAACCCTGCTCGGTTCTTAGGCGAAATAGATGAAATGTATTAATGAAGAGACACATATACGAGGCGCTAGATCATCTGCATCCATGCATAATCTTATATGTTTATATAGGCTTCCGTATGCAAATTCGCACATGTTGGGGCCAGATGCTTCTTTTTTTTTTTTTTTTTTCACGGCGTTTCTACCTAATGTCATAAGAGGTAGGTTGCAAAGCACTTGCCTTCGTCTTCTTTCGCGAGCGGGAGGCCCGTGCCCAGGATGTCCAAATCTACAAAGAACGCAATCGTTTATTTATTTATTTATTTATTTATTTATTCATTCATTCATTCATTCATTCATTCATTCATTCATTCATTCATTCATTTACACACGATTGCAAAGAGCGGTCCACTGGTAAAGAGAAGATCAGAGCACGTGGCATCCACTCGGCGCCACCGCCGTCCGGCGGCTGCAACAAAATATTGACAGCGCGAAATGAAGGACAAGCGAGGGGACACAGGCAAGTGCTTGTCTGTGTCCTTTCACCTTGCTTGTCCTTACTCCGTCTTTCGCGCTGAGAATGTCTTGGGCAATGGAGTACCAACTAGCCCAAACCTTCACGTTAGTAAGTTGCATATCAAGTGCCTTGGGCCCTTTTTCCTGTTCAACTCTTCATCTCTCAGCGCTCCTCTGTGACCCCTCGCTTGTACTTCGTTCATTTCTCGCGTTGTCAATATCCTTGTGCAATGGAAATACCAACTAGCCCAAACCTTCTTGTTAAAAGGCTGCAACGAGTTTCGCGCAGGCGCAGTGCGCGCTGCGAGTCGTGTTCTTCCGTGGTCCGCTACACTCTGCTGACCGCGCTTCGAATCGGTCGCTAAACGAGCGGTCTACGCGACGAAAGAGCACCGCGAACGCTGCTCACTGCACCCGCTCGAAGCTGGTTGCATCCGGTGGCGGCGCAGAGCGGCCGCCACGCGCACCGATGTTGCTTTGACCATGGCCTCCGAGAACGCCGGCGCGCGATCTCGGAGGCCATGCTTTAACAATGAACCGCTGTGTTTGTGCAAAGTTCTCCATCAGGGGGGAACAAAGTTTTCATCGCAGCCCTCCCCCCCCTCCCCCCCAATTGGTCTTGTTCGAAAAAAAAACGGACGGAAAAAAAGTGTCCTTCTCCAGCAATTGGTGCAGTTCAAAATCCTTCGCTACAGTTCCATTATTGTGAGATCTGAAGCACTGCACAGCTAGGGCACCCAGCGATTCCCGTTGGTATAGTTCCCATTGCTCCGTTTACTAAACCGTCGATGACACCAATGTTTGAGGTAAGCACGTAGGGTTTCCCCAGCACGAGTAGAATCTTGTTAGGGAGATTCGCAAACTTGGTGTGTGACATGCGCGCTACTTTTTGCTGCACTTTATCGACTTCCTGCTTGTTGCGACAGTTGAGATACGAGTCGTTTACAGCGAGATCCCTCAGGTTGTTTCCCCCAGTTCAGGTGTAGCGCCGGAGAGGCGCCGGTGAGAGGAGCAATCGCGCGCTTGGCGAGGCCGTGGCTCCCTCTCTTGCTCTGCGCCGGAATCAGCCGTATGTTTCCGAAGCGTTTTTAGCTACTTTATGTTAATTATTGCGACAACTTCGTTATCTCTGTTTACTACATTATATTAGACTTTGTGCGTTTATTTTAACCCAATTTTGGGGAATTGCTAGCCTTGTTCTAGGCCTGTATTGACCACCTGATTTCGAACGGTACCACGCCACATGAGTTCTATGGATGGGCGACCCTAAAGTGCTGCGCACTTAAAAAGAAATTGAAGCGGTGACGTGCTTCTCAAAAGGGCCTGCCTTTGGTCCTCAGCTTTCTGGGTGCTAAAGGTGGGAACGTCTCGGCATGCAACATCAGCGGTCTCCGGCTGCCATTATCGTCAAATATTAGCTCGGCCGTAATCCCGCAGTTTATACACCATGACGGGACACACACTAATGAGTAAAAAAATTGGCCGCGTATCTGCGTGCTTCGCTGTAAATGTCATCGAAAGACGATAGTCATCTGCCGGCCGTACTACTATGTTTTGCCTTGCTTCAGACAGCGCCTCCTCTATGTTGAATCGGCCGCATCTGGCTGGCATTGCTAAAATAGAGGAGGCGCTGCGTGAGATAGGGACGCCATCTGGCAGTGGCATCGGGAAATATGAGCTTGTGCAGAACCCAGGGCCACTGCCAAGCTTTTTCGTGCGTAGCGTCGCATTTTCAGCGCAGCCTAAGAAACACTAGGGTCTTTAGAATTACGTATCTGTGTATTTTATATTAAAGGAGCACACCACCTAATACTTACGTATTGATGTTGCGCCTTAGATATGCGTAACATTTGCTTTTTGATCGACAATGTTCACAAGTATAAACGCAGCCGCTTGTGCAAGATGGCTGGGCGTTCAGCAAGTGCTTAAACTTTGGCCGGGTGGCTTAATCGGGTGACAGAGACAGAAAGACAGACAGACAGACCAAAATTTTCTGCGTTGAAGTATCCCAAGAAAGACTCGTCTTTAAAAGGTATGGGACAGATATGACGCCCCCCCATAGATGATTAGCGGGGGGGGGGGGGGGTGAGCGGTTGCCCTCCCCTCCCCCCTTTGCGCCCGCCTATGCATAAAGGGACGTCGGAGCGCCTCTGAAATAATGCCAGGGTTACATCATTGACCGTAACAACAAACTTCTCACCAGAAGGTGTCATAGCACTAGCAGACACGGACGAGGAAGACACAACGGGACTAGCGCTTGTCCCGTTGTGTTTTCCTCGTCCGTGTCGGCTAGCGCTATGACACCTTTCGGGTGCATTTAACCAGGTAGCCCAAAAAGCCACATTGAAAAACTTCTCATGTTGTTTTTTTCCACAGAGGAGGCCAGAGGAGGGCACGGGAGGGAATAGTGGTGGCAGCCTCCAAAGAGAACAGTATTTAAACAAGCGCCTTCGTTTTTCAAAAGCGTTATTTTAAAAGATGTGAAGAGATCTTGATTATCATCAACCTACTTTTTTTAGATTCTGTTGTACATGATATGCACTAAACATGCTGAAATTTTTTAGCAACCAAACCAGAGCAGGCACGGTGGCTCCTCAGGATAGGGGTATGTTTGCAAAGTGTGCCATAACTTACCTTCGTTGTCGCATTATGGGTTGATTATGTTCATTATGTTCAGTATGCCCACAGTCGGTTACAGCTTAAGAGTAATTTCAAGCGCCCCATAAACAGTCACCCGAAATCATCTGCTCATTTTGAGACGACCGGAATATCGAATAATTCGTGTACCGGTACAGAAATCCGTGTCGCTGATTTTAAATTGGAAACTTGACCGTCCTGGCAAATTTCGTCGGATATTCTGGCATCCCCGCATAGCCAAAGGTCCTATTTTAGGCAAGAACGAGGAACCTTAAGTTTTTTAATATGCGTGGCATTTACATTAGCACAGTAAAAGTACTTATAGCTCGAAACGGAAAAAAGTCGTGGAAGCTGGTTTGCTCGAAAGGAAAATAGCTTGCACAACGGTAGCACGACTCTCTTACATAGGGGAATAATACGCGTACACGGGTTTTGCGGGAGGAGCTTGTATTAGCATTTAGGTTGTAATCGACCATAGAAGTTGTGCAGCTTACTAGGTATAAAGCCTCATATGTCTCATGACTCATGAGAAAAGATTTCGCGAGACCTGCTGAAGCATTGCGATATTATATATTGCGATAGCAATTATATGGACACTCTCGGTGGATTTTTGCCGTTGCCGTCGCCGTCATGTTCCAGATATGTATATGTAATGTATGTATATATAAATAAAAAAGGCACAGACAAAAGAAGTCAGAAAAAAATTCCGAAGCACCCGACCAAGGATCCGAACCAGCGACCCCTCACTCAGCAGCACGCTGCGCTAGAGAACTCAACCACGCGCCATGCATGCGCCGGCGTCATAACGGCGAGCTATTTATATACACCATTTACCGCTGGCGGTACGCAGTTCTCGGGGGGAGCTTGACCGTGTTTTCTACCACGCAACGCTCCTACATTTTATTTCAATTTGATAATTGCCCGCGAGATGCGCACGAAAAAGGGGCCCCTTTCTGTACCCACTTGTGATTTGGAACGAAAAAAAAAATTGAAAACACCGGGCACACCTATGTAGGCTCCCTAAGCACACCTTGCATCAGACGCCACCGCGTGGCAGGAGACGCTGAGGGGTCACTCCACGCGCCGCAGTTTCAAAACAAAAAAAAAAGAAATACCTAACGGCGTCGGGTTCTGCATTGTCGACACTTGCAGCGCGTTGCTCAAACACAAAAGCGTAAGCACTGTGACAGTTGTTGCCACTTGTTCTGTGTATACGAGTGCGTTCTTTTCAAGCGTCCTTCTTTGTGATTCAGTGGTGCACGGCAGGTATCGAGCTGCTTGTGCGACATTGCAATTTCTTGCTATCGCATTCATCGCTTCAACCTAGCGGTGAAACTGTGACTTTTTTTTAGAGAGAACTGCATAAAGGCATAATGTGTTCCTTCACATCTCGACGTCACAGATCGGAAAAATCTAACGTAACCATATGACATCGCCGCTTCGTCGAAGGTGGGCCGGTCAGGGAAGTATGTAGTGCCAGAACTGGTGAGGTGCCGAAACCTTCAGAGCAAGAGGGGCAGGGGGCGGGGGAAGAGACGCAGTACACCTTTCCCATCTTCCTGTGTTGCGCTACCCTGCCGTTTTGATAGGGCTTTGCAGGCTTTATCCGGTACAATCGGGATCGCCAGAACAAAAGCCTCCAGTGCATAGGCAAATGTGGCGAAGGATTATTCTTGATCGAAAAATTGTGCTCCCTCGGTCGATGGTTAACACATCGGCCGGTCTGGCCGATGTAAACCCTTTCACAGGAGAGTGGAATTTTGTAGACCACTCTCAACGCACAGGTGACGTGGAACCTCGCATCCTTCTTACCACACAGGGCAGGCATGGGTCCTCTTGAAATATGTGGGCACAGGCCCGACAGCTTCTTCGGCGCAGATAACACCACAGGTACTTTTTACTTGTCAGCCACCTTTTATAGCGATAGCAATTACATGGACACTCACGGCTGCTTTTTGCCGTCGGCGTCGCCGTCATGCCCCGTATATATATATATATATATATATATATATATATATATATATATATATATATATATATATATATATATATATATATATATATATATATATATATATATATATATATATATACAGGGTGTCCCAGCTATCTTTAGCCAAGGGTTGAAAAATACAATATTTGAGGCAGGCGAGTGAAATCAGTTGAATATTGCTTACAGCTACCTTGCGCACTGCAGGCAATTTTTTTCTTTTGTAATTAACAAATTTGTTCATTAGAATTAATTTACTATCTTGATAAATATTGACTTTACGCAAGAAACGGCAGTTGCAAAGTTCGAGGGCGTCTTCAGAAACCCCCATGGCATCATTTGCGATAAAGAAAGTTTTACGCGTACCATTTTTTCCGCGCTGCAAAGAAAGCCCGCGAAATACAAAAAATACCACGTGACTAGCGCATTCGCGCGCCGTGACCGTGCTGCTCTCAGCCGTGGTTTGAGCGAACAAAATCAGCTGCGACCACGAACCGCCCGCTGCGTTGCAGCAGTAGGCCGATAAGTTTACGGTGGTTTCTTCGCCCGCGCTCGGCACAACTTGCACAGTCACGCGCGCCAACTGGCTGGCAACGGGCCAAGAAACCACCATCAACTTATCGGCCTACTGCTGCAACGCAGCCGGCGGGTCGTGGTCGCAGCTGATTTTGTTCGCTCAAACCACGGCTGAGAGCGGCACGGTCGCGGCGCGCGAATGCGCTAGTCACGTGGTATTTTTTGTATTTCGCGGGCTTTCTTTGTAGCACGGAAAAAATGGTACGCGTAAAACTTTCTTTATCGCAAATGATGCCATGGGGGTTTCTGAAGACGCCCTCGAACTTTGCAACTCTCATTTCTCGCGTAAAGTCAATATTTATCAATTTAGTAAATTAATTCTAATTAACAAATTCGTTAATTACAAAAGAAAAAAGTTGCCTGTAGTGCGCAAGATAGCTGTAAGCAATATTCAACTGATTTCACTCGCCTGCCTCAAATATTGTATTTTTCAACCCTTGGCTAAAGATAGCTGGGACACCCGGTATATATATATATATATATATATATATATATATATATATATATATATATAAATTAAATATGAACTTTACCAGAACGTTCGAGTTTCCGACCTGAAACCAGCGTCATAAGCTTGTCTCTGTATAGCAAAGTCAATTATCGGAAACACTCGATAGAACTCGACGCCACAAAAATGAGTAAGCGGTACTGGATGGGGCACTTATGCGAATTTCTGTGGGAGGGATGGTGATCACTGTGGGCGGAGCTGACACTTTTGAGTGCGTAGCACTTTAGGGGGCCGGCTTGTCGTCCACATGACCAGGATTTGGGGACATTTGCACGTAGCGCCATCTCTCGTCGGCGACAGCGGTGGCCTGCCGTAACTGAATGGGAAATAGGCTAAAAAATCATATCCGACAAAAAAAGCTAGTTATCAAAAACGACTCCCGGTTCTATACAGTAGAGACTTAATTAAACATTCTGTTAAAATTACAGTGCCGCACTACAAACCGTGTGGCTTCCAGAATATTTTACAATGGGGCCCCATATATTTTCAACGGGCGGTGTTCAATTGTCCTGGGAAGCCACACGCTTTGTAGTGCGATACTGAAATTTCACCAAAATGTTCCAGTGGGTCTCTGCTGTATAGATCCCGGAGTCGTTTTTGATAACTAACTTATTTCAACAGATATGATTTTTTTTCGCCTATTTCCCATTCAGTTATTGCAGAACGCCGTTGCTGCCGCCGAGAGATGGCGCCATGTACAGATGTCCCCCAAATCCTGGGAATGTCCACCCATCGTGCCATGTCACATAGTCACGCACTGGTCAATACAGGCCTGAAGCAAGCCTAACAATGCTCAAAATCAGTGCAAAATAAGCTAGCAGTGTCTAAAACAATGTAAACTACATAAATAACCAATTAATCGTAATAATTTACCTAAAATTGCGAAAAATGCTCCTGAAACATGCGGCTGATACCCGCACTTCGCAAGAGGGCGCCACCGCTTCGGCAAGCGCGCGATTGACGACGCGGTGGCAAGCGCCAAGGGAATCGCTGGGTAGCCCGTGCTACGCGCTTCCTCAGGTTTCATGGCAGAGGTGGAGCTGCATTGAGTGCAGGATTTAGAACTATAGTCGCGGACAACTTTTCTTGGCAATGAAGGGAAAGCTATGGAAGCGGAGATACTGCACATGTACTCCTCCGCGAAGTATTCCGGTTCGGCTCGCGTTTCGAATGACGGCCGTGTTCGAATAATAACACTGCATACTATTTGCTACGTCTGCTTAGACAGCCATTTGTGAGTGAAAATCTCCGTCACAAGCTCCTCAGCGAGTCGTCGAAATAGCTGGCGGGCGACGAGCGCTCACCTAAAGACGAAGACGCCATTTTGACTGTGAGGTGCACGTAAAACGTGCGATGTTTTCACACGTGCAGAAACGCGAAATCACACTGTATAAATTAAAACAAATATGAATATCTCCTTGTTGCGTATTGCGTCTCTTTATAAACAGCATACAGTAGAAAATAATGTTTTTTATGGTTTTCACACGAAAAACACGGACGCAAATTGGGACTATATTCTTCAGCGGTAGCACACGCCCAGTTTGGGCTCCGTAACCTTCCCTTCATAGCCAAGAAAAGTTGTCCGCGAGTATACACCAAGGACGACATTAGCGCAGGATTTTTCATTTCCATCACCTTTCCTTTCAGCCACCTTAGGATAACAGCTGAGTGTTACTCTTCCTTGCTCGGCACCAGAAGCCAACGGCAACTTAGTTCTCACGTGGCGAGCTACGCCACCATCGCAAAAGATCGCCGCTAGACGCTAAGAGTTAGAATTTTCTTAGATTGCAACAGAGTAAAGTCAAGCTGCTTCAGCGCAGCTTTTACGCCCGCCATCCTTTATGTACCAACCACGATAATAAAGATTCAATTATACGTAGAGGTGACGAGATTCGACGCACGTGACGAGGTTGACCTGAGCGCCGCGATGGAGGCCAGGATCCCACCGACGACCACGATAGCGATGAAAGCGCCACCTACGTAGATGGCCGACTCCGGGATGACTGCGTTAAACCGGCGGTCCTCGCTGCTCACTTGGTCTTCGTTCATGCCCGACGAGTCCAGCAGCTGCGTGTCAGACACCCTGCGATGCGACGCGCAGCGGTCGAAGAAAAAAGAACATTTTTCTAAAAGTTTTTTTCTGTCTCATTTGGTGACGTCCATTTTATCAACGTCATATCCGTGACGGAAATACGTCACTGAAAGTCTTGGTGGGCCCCGGCATAAAACACTTTCGTGTTAAAAAAATCAGTAATACGTTTCGTACTTCAGAGAAGAATTGCGCCCCATTCCAAAAGAGAGCGAAATAGCCCACTTACGCAACCAAATAAATTTGTGGTCTAATTATATTCGCCGCTTCGTTACTCTAGCACCCCACGACGACTAACGAAGAAACCAAACTTTTAACCACTTCAATATACCACCCACAAAAAAAACCCTATAGCAAACGTCTACTACAATATGACGGAGTGAAAGTTGGGAATGGCATACCGCATTATATAAAGAACACCGAGAACTTGCCGAGATCACTGAAAAAAATACTACTTTGAAGTAGTTTTCTCTGCTTCTTGAGTTGACTGGTATTTTGGGTTGCCATATATTTTTAACCATATACATGTCTTGTTTCTTTATGTGTTTTGTGTTTTCTTTGCAAAGTGTTGTAATATCCTTGTTCCCTTTTATTAAGCAATTCAAGGGTACGACTATTGGTACTTGCAACTCCAAGTTTAATTTTGCAGATCTGTGCACCACTTTTACCCAACTTTATTGCGTTTACAACAAGTGATATGTTCTTCTCTTCATTTTTTCCTTTGTACAATTGAATTCGACTCTTCTTAGTAGCCAAACGTTATTTCTTGCATGATGATATCAAGTTTCACATTTCTACATGCATAAGCGTGCGCAGGGTTCCACTTCAGGGGGGGGGGGGGCGAAGGTTCATCGCAGCGCCCCCCCCTCCCTGTTATGTCAATGTATGGGGCCTCTGCGTATACATATACACAACCTCTGCGTATACATATACACGAGAGAAACACGACAGCTTGTTTCCCATAAGGGCCAATCAATTAATCAACTTAACTTTCGAGAACTTTTACTGGGCAGCAGTGGCTCAAATACGAAAAAGATAATCCGGATAATCCGCCTCTCACTAAGGTGCCATTGCGCATGCGCCCTTCTCCAAGCGGGAAAGTCGCAAAATGCTGCGGTAGGCCTCCGCACGTCTTTCAATCTCTGAGGCTTTTGTTCTGGTGATCCCGGTTGTCCTGGATCCAAAGTCTCTCTATATCGAAAGTCCCTAGACAGGGAAAAATCTAGGGAGCTTACCCGGATCACCCCGCAAGGCTGCGCCCCCTTATCAAAGCGGCTGAGGGCAGCGTAGAAAGGTGGATTGTTCGAACTCCGTGACGTCACGCTCACGTAAGAGGCACCGGAGTTTCGGCGCGAAGTTCAAATATAGAAGTTCGCCTATTTCGTCCCCAGCTCCCCATTTCTTTCTTTTTCTCGTAATAATCAATAGTCTTGCTGAATGCGCGAACGTGAAACTTCAGAACACTTCATCAGCCAAGGCTGATTTAGTGTTTCTATTTCCTCACCAACAACAACCTGACTACACGCACTGCAGGGCGAAGGCCTCTCCCACGTTGTGCCAATCAACCCGGTACCTGTGCGTGCTGCGGCCGCTTTATCCCCGCAAAACTTCTATTTCTATTTGGAATCACTCTTATGTAAATATCAGGGGCGTAGCCAGAATTTTTTTTCGAAGGGGGGGGGGGGGGGGGGGGAGCACCTCCTTGAAATGGTCATTCTTCGCTTGTATGCCATGGCGAAAAAAATCTCGGGGGGGGGGGGGGGGGGGGCGCACGCGCCCGGTGTGCCACCCCCTGGCTACGCCACTGGTAAATGCGTTCGTGTAAGGAGCGCAGTCCATGAGCACAATTTGGCATCTCAAGTTTTGCAACGAAGCTTCAACAGCGTGTATAGCACGCGATCAAGAGCTGACTAACAAGGGAATACTTACGCTGATGTCTGTGACAGCTGCGACTGGGACAGATCGCTAGAATCCGCTGCAAAAAAGGGAATTCGACATCAGGAAGTTCGAGGCACCAGCGCAATCGGTGTGCACTCAACAGCAAAAGTTTGAGGGACTAGCAATTTTAGAAAAACCCATATTCCCGCTTTGTCTGGGACCATAGCGTCCCATCAAATGTTCCAACCTGTAGTTGCCACCTATAGAGTTACCCGCTAGATTAGAAGCGTCGTACACTAACAGAGCAGAAATTTTTATTTGCATTCCCTATCGAAAACTTTTATATGACATGCCTGATACATATCCAATACTCTCGTATAATTAATTATACGAGAACACATGTGATTCATGTGTTCGTACGAGATTATCGAATACGAGGCATACGGTACGTGTCATATGGGAATTTTCGAAGTTGGAACCCACGTCCCGTGAGCTTTTGCCGTTGGGTGTGCAGGCAGCGCCGAAAGTTTAAAGACCACGATACATCACAACAAGCTTCGGTAACCACTCGATGAGAGCTGGTTGCTTTATGATTAGAGCAAAGGATGTCACAGTGCGAATGTAACTAGCACAACAAGGAACAGGAAAAAAGGAACAGCGCTTGTCCAGTGGTTTTCATTCCTTTGCGTTGTTACATCCTTCACTCTAAGAAGAAGCTGAACTAGCCTGATCTCAGTGCTTGCTGAGTATTTCCGCTGCTTCGGCAGAGAGCCTCGAATTCAGATTACCGGCCTCTTCTGAAACGCGCTAACAACACGTACTGCGCAGTTAGGCCGAATACAGTCACTAATTGCCGAGAAATTCAAAGTTTTCCCAAGCCTAGTGGCCTCTTGACCTTTGAAGCCGACAGTACAAGCGGTTCGGCGGTTACAGGCGCGCCCCTTCAATCAAATGACTATCAGACTGTAGGAGTCTTCATTGCATTCAGAGAATGAAAAACTGAAAATTGCTTTAAAGGACACTTACAGTCGTCCATGGCGTCGGATGGGCCGCCCGCTCGCGTCCGCTGAACTCAGGGCGCCGGCACCACCGCCTCCTTCTCTTCGTCGTCGGTTGGTCGGTGGTTTCCTATCTCGCTCCTTAGTGCAGGTGATGATGATGATGATGATTGCCTGTATGTATGGCTCACACCCACTCTGGGGGATTGGCCAAGAAACGAATGTTTTATAGACAAAAGTGATCAGATATGAATCATATTACTATAGAATTATAGAATGGTTAGAACAAATGAATGACGCTAATTTAGTGATTTGATGTCAAAACCACCCTGATTCGATTAAAAATTTCTCTACAGCGGTCTTGTTCTTGTTCTTGTTGACCTTTTCCTATGGCTCACACCCACTGTGGGGGATTGGCCAAGAATTGAGCGGCCTTATAAAATGTTTTGAACTTTAGAATAAAGGAGTTTATAGAATAAAAACATTACAAATTCTATATGAAATTTTGATGCTCGATCAAATGTAGGTAGAGACCCTTTTAGCCTCTCTAGTACAGGGCTCCTACCCGCTATGGTATATTGGACAAGAAGCCGGCGGTGAACGTAAATGTAAACATTAGGGCAGGAAAAGGGAATAGCGACATTTTAAAAATATATATAACATCGCAATTTTAAGGACACGGAAAACAATTTAATTAGTTTTATTAATTAAAAAATTATAATTTCTACTACATAATTAAAACAGATTTTTGGTTTTTCCAAGGCACAGGAGAATTAATGCTGATCAGTGAATTAACAAATTAAGGTATTTCTTCGTGTCACCCAGATACTCGCAGAGGGCCCCGCAGACGTGCTAGCCGGGGAGGGGGGGGGGGGGGTGTCAACACCTCTCTCCCGATAATTTTCAATCACATGCAAACGCAGGCACGAACATACATGAAGTATAGTTGAAACCCCCCAGCGCCCCACCCCCTGAAAGAAGTTCTGGCTACGTTACATGTTCTATATTTCAATGAAGCAGCCCCACAGGAAAGAATGTTTAGAGTCCCTTAGTCAAATTCGTAATCTTTGTAAATAAAATTTCGAAATACTTTTTTCCTTTGGTTTTTCAAACGGCGACAGCTTAGTAGAAAACACTCGATGTTTTCAGGGTCGTTAGAGCTAGGGCTGTTCCTCAGATACTTAACGCAACCCACCCCGGGGGATCGGCCATGAATCCTGCGGCAGTAGAATTTCAGAAGAAAAAAAAAACAAGAAAAAAGAAGGGAAACGCTTTTGTAATCATTTTGTAATCATTTGTAAACAAGACATTTCTCGAGATAAAATTAACAAAAAAAAAAGATATCTAGGATGTAAAGAGTGTACCACATGCAAACCACATACTGAGATTATAATTAAGACGAAAACGCCTACACAATTACTAAATCTTGAAAAGAATTTATAGTTCGTACATGACCATTCCTTTCCTGCTCTGGCGAGCTGTTTGTTAACTGTTGGCTGACATATAGTCCAGTGATGTTTAATGTCGGCTGCCCGCTATTATAACAATGTAATAATGCAGTACATGTGAGCTACATATGCCTCGACCTATTACCTTAGCTTCAATTCATTTCCGTTTATGTCGTAGTTACCCTGTTACAGTTGAAGCATACAAGTAATGTCCCCTAAACCTTCCTCAGCTTCATTGTCAGTTAGGTTTGATTAGATTGTGTGTAACAAAAAGAAACAAGCCCTCAATCAATCTCCCCTCTTTCGTACCTTAGCTATTAAGAAAAAAAAATGGCTGCGATCCCGGCCTGCCAACGTAAATGTCAAGCGAAGCTGTATCAAACACCATACATACTGATTGGGGGGGGGGGGAGGGGGGGGGGGTCTTTTATTTTTTACAGTAATGGCAGTGATAATCGCTTTGTAGTCCCTGGGGTAAACCGTGATTGATTCCGCGACCCTTTTAGGCAAAACGAACTCGTTCCTTTTGTCGAGCATTTCACTCACGCTGTTCTTCTGGTGTCGTTAATTTCCGTGGTCTACCCACAGGCGTGCGCACGAGGGGGGGAAGAGGGGGGGCGGCCGCCCCCCCCTAGACACCTAAGAGCAGGGGGCGCAAAGTCTGCCCCATACATTGACTTAATAGGGAGGGGGGGGGGCGCTGCGATAAACCTTTGCCCCCCCCCCCCCCTGCCCCCTCTGAAGGGGAACCCTGCATGCGCACGCCTATGGGTCTACCCATGGCAGAAGTATCCGCCGCCGCACAGTAAATTGAACAGGCCTCAGGTACTGACGCTCAGACTCTTGTAGGTCGGGGCATATCCCAGTCCCGCACTCCTGCACAAGATCTATCCAGAAATTCAGACGTCAAACACTTGCGTGCTTTGCTCAGGCTTTTGCCAGCTTAGATCACATGCTCTGGCGGTGCCATGCGTTACGGATTGACAAAGACGTTACATCGTTCAAGTGGGATGCATCGCTACGCAGTCCGGATTTGATGACACAACTATGCAGCAGTTCAATGGGTCCACGACGTGGCAGAGAGGCTAGGCCTATCTGTCCCGACGTGGGAGCGGCCCGCTACGTGCTAGTTCACGCCCCGACGAACCTAAATAAAGTTTTTCCATACCATATAGGCACCGGGCGCGGTGACTGGTGGCGCCTCTTTCGGTGGCGACGGGGAACTAATGGAATGGGAGTGCCGAAAAGGGCACAGACGCTTGCTGCGGGGGGCGCGGGGTAGGACGTTCGTTTCTCTTCATTGTGCTCTCGTCGCTTGTGTTGTGCGCTGCCGAAATCTGCGTGTGCGCGAAGACTGAAGATTACAATATCTTAAGGGTCGGCGAAGGATCGAAAATAAATGGAAAACATAACAGGAACGGGGGTGTGCAAAACTACAACTGAGGAACAAGTGCAATCGGCGAAGCATCCAGTAAAGACGAGAAGGGAATGGGAGACGTACGCTCTATTTTTTTAATGTTAGGGGACAATGTTAACGTATAGACAGAATAACAAAGTATTAGGAAAAATTCGGCAGATCCCACGTATTGTGGGAACCGATTTTATGCGAATCAGCGAGTCTATGCTGCATTTGTTTTTTAGCTTTAAGTCACGCGTAACGAGGTGTATTGACGTGTTTTTGTAGATGGAGTTGTGTGCACATAGTGTGCTTAATAAGCATGCCAACTACACTGACGTTTAAAGGCTAACTTGTGGTCTGACGTAATGTTAGCGCTCATGTTAGAGAACAGACGTCAGTGTTATTGAAACGAAGCGCACGCTACGTTGCGATTCACATTTCGTGCCGATGCTGTGTATATCAAACGCGTAGCGTTGATCAAGTATTGTTCCGGGTCGAGCAACGCTTGAATATAGCTTGCAGATTCATAGGAGCACATATGTAATGTTTATCTGACGGTTATAAAAGTGGAGCCAACATTGAAATCAAAGTATAACAAACTTAGAAAATAAGGACACGAGAAAACAAGTACGAGGGAACGTCCGACCTTTCTGCTCCCTCCTACTTCTTTTCTCGTGTCTATTTTCTAAGTTTGCGCTACTATGTACCCCTTTGATGTTAACCAACTCGCCCAACAAGAAGTCTTAATAAAACCAAGATTGGCGCTAAGCCGACGTAACGTCTGTTTCATATGAGTACATGAGTAATGTTTATTACCTTGTCATGAAATTAGATAGCCAGCACTACAACCACAATTGACGCTGGTTGCACCGACATTTTCTTGCGCATAGGATCTTTTCAAAAGTAATTTCAAGTCATGGCTTGGCTCTGTGGTAGAATATTTGATATCCGCTCAGAGTACCTGGTTTCGACTCCTGCTGGGATCCGGATTTCTATTCTTTGCATACGTCGGGTTCACGTGGCTGATGCCGGATTTTTTGGACATGCACCCGCTTAAATTATCAATGTCTGTTCTCGCCGTTCCTGGGTCGATCCACTGTGAATCACCTGTGCCTCATACCAGCATCCCGCGGCCCGTGGTATACGCCCGCGGTATGTGCCGCACGTGACTGGAAAGATTTTCGCGCTACTCATACCACCATATCACAACCATACAGCCATGTTCGTCTTATTTTCGCACCCACCTATGCCAACTTTGGTTAATGTCAACTTAAGGAGGCGACCACGAGAGCGCCCAGATGTAGGCGGCTAGATAGAGAAATAGAGGTATTTATAGATAGAGATAAGAAATGCTTTGCGTTTCAAATAGAAATAGGAATGGGGATACCTAGATCTAGCTCCACATCGTAGCTTATCGCATTGAACTTCGTCTGCGGGGTGCACTTGCAAAGCAATTTGCAGTCGTTGTCTCTTTTATATTCCTTGATGTCAAGCACGTGGCCAGCTTCGTGCAAGCGGTGACCCTTCTCTAGAGCAAACGCATGAAAACGCGCACGCCGGCTGGTCAAGCCTTGAAAGCCGCAACGCAATGTAACTGGCATCGCCATTAGTGCACGTGCGCTGTCACTCGCCTTCCCGCCAGGAGCCCAACAGTGAGGAGCAGCGAGTTTGGCAGTTAAAATACAAAGATGTTTATTTTACAACACTTTCGCCAATCGGGCCGGTCTCATTTGCAGTCCCGAAAGGGAGGAGGCATCGTGCCTCTGGTCCGCCTCCAAACGAAAGCAAACGCATAAAAGCACAGCACCACGCAAAGAAGCCTAGCCGATTGACGTTCCGACGGTGCTCCTGGGTGTGAATACATGAAAAGAACATGTGTCATCCTTTCTTGATGACTTGGCAACCACTGAATGCTGCCACGACCACAAAAGACTGCGGGGGAGTCTCCCTGGAGCCCGACGAGTGGCCCCGTTATCTGAACACATGTCCGACAGTCGAACGCTTCGTGCTTTGTTCAAGAAACACTGTTGCTGCCGCTTCTCTTTGCCTTGGGCGACAAACGAAACAGCTTACAGCTTGCGATTGTCTAAAAAGAAACGCCGCCGCTACTACTTGAATACGTTGCCGAAAGTAGCAGAGCCTTCTCCGCGTCGTCTGCTTCACATGCCAGTGCTTTCGCTGCCGCCGCTAGGGGCGCTTTTCGGGAGGGGCGCCGCTGGCGCCGTACGACGGCCGCCCGGTGCCTATACCCATGGCAGTATCAGAATGAGAGAGAGAGAGGCAAAGGAAAGGCAGGGAGGTTAACCAGGTTATACCCGGTTTGCTACACGGTCCTATAATGAACTGAATGGGTTGCTAGACGGATCTCCCTTTTATATACGAAAGCGGCCGGGTTACACACGCCGGGAGAAGGAAGGGCCGGTTGACGTCTTTCGGAGCCTTCAAGTGCAAAGCAGCTGCAACCTAATCTTTAGTGGGAACGCGCGGTAGGGTGTTTCCATTCTTCACAGGTGCCTTATCACCCAGAATGCGGTTTTGATGCTTGTTTTTGTGGTTTTCTTTATCGAAACGAATACAAGAGCTCTATGCTCTATGCCTGATTGTAGAGAAAGATACGCCGGTCGCCTTCAATTGAGGGCGGCTAAAACACCCAGAGGTCGAAATTAGTAGTGGCGTTGCAGTTGTGTTCGAGTCTACAGCGAACGCGTTCGTCTCTGTCCACCTCTCCAAAGGTCCTTCTTCAGCGTCCGAGGTGAAAACGTAAGGAGCGCGAGCGTCTGTTGGTGGTTTAGGGGCCTGGTGTTTTCTGTTTTCTGCCCACGGAGATGAAACCATCGTGCCGCCACTGTGGTCTTGCGGTTGTGGTGCTGGACCGCTGACCCGAAGGTCGTGGAATCAAATCCCGGCCGCGGCGACCACATTTTTGGTTGATGCGAAAATGTTTCAGGCCCTTAGATTAAGGTGCACGCTAAAGAACCCTAGGTGATCGAAATTTTCGGATACGGCGTCCCTCATTATCATATCGTGGTTTTGGGACGTAAAACACCAATCGATTTATCGCTACGCACATAAACATGCAAAAATAATCGTACAGTTTGCGATTTTATTTAACGAACGTCCCTTGAAGAGGTTCAAAACGCTCCTTTAGTCCGCCGGAACTCGGAAGATTCATTTTGCGACGCTGACACGCGCACGAGGTTGCTTCGTGTGCCGGCGAACGGCCGCCGTGTGATGTTTCGTGATCCGCAACGTCCGTTTCGTAGTTTTCTAACGCGAAGCCCGGTTCGTGATCTATCACAATCTGGGGCTCATGTTGGACGCTCCAAGGCCGTACACTTTTGCTCGACGCATGACCCCCCGCGAGTCAAATTGCCGGGCGCGCTCCTCGCAACGAAAACAAAAACCAAGAAGTGAAAGAGAAAGCCGCCATCTTTGCTGTTCCAGGCATAGCGCCTCTCTCCCTACAGTAAGCACCGGCTCGACTAAGAAACCGAAACTTTCTGCGGCTTCTTTTAATGTGTAAATAGTAGGCGTTCTCTAATTAATCTAATTGATGTGTTGTGGCATTTCGTACGGCCGTACAAGCATTGAATTTGAAAAGCTTACTTAAACCACTAGTAACAAAAGTAGTGCTAAATATTACCGCTTTTTCTGACCCATGATCTGGTGTTTGCGAATTGTGGCGCCATCTGTGATTGAAAAATATAACTGTACATAATAATAGTTTTAAAAATATGCGGAGCGCAGTAGTTTTTTACTCTAAAGTAGGTATCGCTAGTGTCAGTAAAGGTGTGTGTTCATTCTTTGATGTTTGGTTGGTCATTGGCATGGACTGCACGTCTTCTCGCCGCCGCACGCCAGGTAGAACAGCCGCATACCTTCGTTTTGGTTGTTTACTTTTCGTTGCCATGTTGACCGTATGTAAATACGCTACACGAATCGGATCCGAAAACCTCACGCAACCCGCGCGCGGCGACACTTTGGAGACACGTAAGTCACGTGTAGCTGTCCATCTCTCGCCACGCTCATCGGGCGCGCATGCGTGCCTCTTTTTTTAATCGCCATCACTCGATCGTGCTCGAAATTAACGTTCGGTTCGTGGCACGTCGTCGTTCGGGACAGTTCGTCGCTTGGCGCGCTCAGCTAGGCTGTTCGTCTAGCCGCGCTCTCGTAGTACCTGTTGCGTCGTTAACGCTGGGAGCACGTGCTGTACGCGTACTTTTTAATCGCGATCTGTGGGCAAATGTAGCGCTCATTGCGGGCAAACTGCGTCCCTGAGGTTGGTGTCGAAAGTTGTGGAGGGGCATAACCCCGCCGTGACAGGAGTTCGCAGAAGCGGACGGACGGGCGGGCGGGAGTGCGTGATCGCTTTTTGCTTTGATTTTTTGATCG
Source organism: Rhipicephalus appendiculatus (assembly GCA_030522465.1). Taxonomy (NCBI): domain Eukaryota; kingdom Metazoa; phylum Arthropoda; class Arachnida; order Ixodida; family Ixodidae; genus Rhipicephalus; species Rhipicephalus appendiculatus. The sequence goes on from JALIZH010032995.1 coordinate 296,572, forward strand.
TTACTATTTGAAACACGTACGGGGGCACGGCGTGCCGCCGCTTGCTTTCGCACGCTCCCGGTCTCCCTGACCTATTTGGATTTTGGCAGCTTTCGGAGGTTTTTGAAGAAGAGTTTGCGTTGATATCTCCGGAAGTGTGAAGATATCGAAAGAAGAAAATGTGCGTGAAATAAAGCGGCGCACCACGACTTCCAGCGAGCTGCAATTACGCGACGAACGGAAAGCCGGCGGCGATGCCGCAAGTGCGTAGTACACGAGTACGTTGGTAACGTCGCGAACCTGAACCGCTCGTGCTGGGTGACCTGTGCCGTTCGTTCGACGCGTCGCGACCTCGCGATGCGTCTATTTTTTCTTTTATTTCACGCACTAAGCGTTGAGACGGCTGCCGCTTGAGGTTCGTGCAAAATTTGTCGCGGCGCTCGCGCGCGCTGCGTCGCTTGTGACGTCAGGACAGGTGTGCGGGCGTTGGAGTGCTCTAGTGATTAAAAGTTCTCAGCTTTGCTGATGTGAGCTTACTTTGCTGGTACGCGTTACTGCTAGTCCCCATAGTCGCTGCTTGCAGGGTGGCGCCTTCAAGACCACATCGTTTTGCGGATATTATCACTGCTTTCATCGACACCCGATACCGCCGTGTGCGCATGCGTAGTTGGCACGTGGGATCCGTTAACGAAACCTACCATTCGAACCAAACAGATATCTGCCGAGTGTTCACCTCGAAGCGGCATACTAATGATAAAGACATATGCTTTAATAATACAGACACATTCAGTACTTTAAACCGCCAGCTAAGTGTCACTTCCCATCATGCCCCTCGAGGTTACTTTGTTCGATTCAGCTAGTTTCTTAATAGATAGATGAACAGAAGATGTGCATCAGTGCATGTGAATGAATGGAAGTGCAAGTATGTAAATGATGTTAGTAGCACAGTTTCATATCTGTAGATGTTGTACATGCATGCTCACTGTGTGAAGACTTAAAATTTGTTCTGAACAGCAGGATTTCTGCATTTTAAACTAAAAATAACTGACAAGCTTAACCGGCCTAGATAGCCTGTCCAAATTTGATGGCATTTCGTCACTTCTGTAGGCACTCAACAGGTGGCTCTTGACTATTATAGCACAGGCAGATACACTATAGTCTGATTTAGGATCTACTCACTGGCAAGAAAAGGGACTGAGAGATGCATTAGTGGGCATATATTCTGAGCCACATAACTTGAGACATACACTCAACCATTGACTTCGACTGTCAGTTGGTAGTGAACAAGCTATCGCTTGGCACACACTGGACAGTAGCACTACACCATTCTGCTGCGAAATTCATTTTTGGCTCTCTACAGCAGGAAGTACATACCAAGGATAAAAAGTCCTGTGTGTGAAACTATCTGTGCATGTTACAGGGACACTAATGTGAAACGATAAATGAGTTTGGACTGATAAGTAATGCTCTGAAAACCCGTGCCCTTAATATCACTACCATAGGTTTATTAATTAATGAGAAAATCAATCTCAAAATTTAGCTTTGCCGCAGAAATCTCCCATGGCGACGTCACGGATTTCGAAGTGTTTTTTTTTCGTACTTTGGCCACATTGGCTAAACAAAATGGCCCGAAACTTGGTATGTTAAGTCTCTGGCTCTCTCAGAAGACAACTTACTTCACTTTTACCAATTACAAACTACATAGACCTATGACGTCACAGGGACTGGTGCTGAAACTTGAAGGTGGTGTCGCCACCCGCATTTTCTTTTTGCGAGTTTTCTCACTTACCAAGTGTATTCTCGCGGCAAGCATGGTGTTCCTGGTATCGTGAAAAAGTAATTTACTAATACGGGAAAAATCGTTTTTCTGTTCGGTGTTCCTTTAAAGAGCATGAGTCGCTGAAGCTGTTGTGGAGCATTCCATTCACAGACAGAGATGTGAACACGGGGTGTCACCGGAGCCGATGTCTCGGCAAGCATTCGGAACTTGTCCTCTTCAAGGCTGCAACTTCCAAGCTGCAACAGTTGCAGTATTGAAGAAAAGTCCTCTTGTCAAAACGTCGGCTCCAGCGTCACTGCATGTCCATAAATTTTTTGATCTCTTCAAGCTTCCATGTTCCCCTGAACTCCTCTCTTTTTTTTTCTGAATTTCCACCTACACACAGTACGGTAGTCCACGTCGATGACTGCTGTCCCTCTTTGCTTTACACCCCTGCAGCAAGCTGCGGCTGGCAACTAACCACCCTGTCGTGAGCCCCAGACCATGAATGATCCGGAACACAGCCAAGGGACCGGACGGTTGGGACAAGCCACCAGCACCGGCCAAGCCCGGCCCCGAGGGCCCGCAAGGCATGGCTGCTGTGGCGACACCTAGGGGACGGCCCAGCAACGAGGAGCTGCTGCGTAAGCCGCCCCAGGAGATCCTCCGCTGGCTGCAGAAGGTCGAAGCGGAAAACCTCAAGCTCATGTACGACCATGGCGCGATGATGCAAGATGTGAACCGCCGCATGCAGGTGAGCGGAGCACTGGTGCGACAAAGGGGAGATTCAAGCTGGTTGTTCGATTTGCTATTATTTGGAGGGCTTTTTGTTTTTTTTCAACCATTTCTTTTTCCGTGTCCGCTTTTGCACCAGGTGCACCTGATGGAGATCCGGCAGCTGCGTGAGGTCAACGAGCGGCTGCAGCGCGACAGCCAGGAGCTGCGCGACCTCTGCTGCTTCCTGGACGATGACCGGCAGAAAGGGCGCAAGCTGGCGCGCGAGTGGCAGCGCTTTGGCCGCTACACGGCGTCCGTCATGCGCCAGGAAGTGTCCGCCTACCAGGGCAAGCTGCGGGGCCTCGACGCGCGGCAGCAGGACCTCATCCGCGACAATATCCAGCTTAAGGTTGGTCCTCATAATCTAAGCTATCATAGGGAGTGTTCACGGGCAGAGCCGACATCTTTTCTTCGGCTGTAAGCGGCTATAACAGATCATCTTTTCGTCCCCACTAGGAACTCTGCCTCTACCTGGATCAAGAGCGGTCGCAGACGCTCTGCACGAACTGCGGCGGTGTTCTGCCTGAGGGCCGACGCGATGACGGCGACGGCAGCTCGTCTTCGACCATCACCACGCAGGACGAGGTTCCCTCCCCCTTGCCCTGTTCGCCTCCTCCGCCACGGCCCTCGCCGTCGTTGCCTCCCGTGCCTTCTGGCGGTATACCCAATGGCACGGCTAACGGCCACGTCCGACCACCCTCCATCGTCCCAAACGGGAGCCGGCTTCCCAGCCGGAGCCAGCCGCCCATGCGAACGCCTGCTATCAAAGAAGCAATCCACCGGCACAGAAGTGTCATCAACGGTGAGAGAGTTAATTGACATCTCGTCGCTACAGGATGGTGAAATTTCGCGACCAACTTGCCATATAGTGCTACACGCTAATAGATACAGTTGAACCCCTTTACAAGAGACATGCACCAGGGAGCAGTTCTTGTCCCTTATAAGAGGGGTCTCTCACAAGCAGGGTACCACGTTGTCATTTTCTCATCAAGCCCTATTTTCATGTAGGCACACTGTTGTCTCTTATACCCGATTGTCTGTTACACCAGTGACACTTATAAAAGGGTTCAACTGTAATCTGAAAGGCAGAAACATCATAAAAGAAGGTAGATGTGCAAATGTGTTCACAAAAGAAGAGATCAAGGCAACACAAACACCGTGTGATCCCTTTTCTTCTGTCCATGTTTGCACACATACCTTCTTTTATGATGAATCCTTACAATTAGCTCAACAGCTTTCCATCATTCAAGGGTAGAAATGCCTTTGAATGACAGAATAATTTTAAAAATTTTCATTTCTCATTCATTTACTCCCATTCATTCATTGCTGTGAAACGGTAGTGTCTCAAATGCCGAAACGTGCCTGTAGAAAAACTTAGCTTGTGGTCTGGTGTATCAATAACTTTGGTATTTCTTTCCGGGCAGAACAAGTTTTGCGGTATATCCGCAATTTGGAGAAGCGCATCGAGATTCTGGAAGCCGAAAAGGGCATCGTCAAAAACTCTGTAAGTGGCCTCCCTTCTCTTTTTTATTGCTTTTTTTTTGTCATTGCTCATTATGCAACCTTTTTCGCAGTACAGTGGCATAGCCAGGTGGCAACAGGACACACTACTTCTCGGTCACCAGTGACAGTTGGGAGGTTGAGCTTGGACAAGTAGCATTTCAAATTCAACAAGGAAATGTTGGCGACAGCTTAGTACAACACTTTTGGGGCACTTGCGGTTACGTCATGCAAACCGGGCTCTTTTTGTCTTCGCTGTGTTGATGCACTCAACTGAATGTTCTTTGTCTCTTGCATCGCAAAATTTAACTTAAAACAATAGGGTTCATCTGAATAGGAGTTTACTGTTGCTGAAGATCCTGCAGTGGAAATGGAATAGAATCGAAAAGTTGAAGATTGTTCGTTTCACGTTAGATCAAGAGTTTCTTTTTATTTTCTTCCCCCCGCCACATGTAATGTAGCCTCACGAGGAAGTTCCACACAAGCCACCTCAGCAGCAGCCATCTCCAGGAGGGCTCGAGAAAAAATACCAAAGTGGAATTCCACGTGCTCCTCACTACCGGAAACCCGATGACACTGGTCACATTATGCCGCCACCCACATCGCAAGGCACCGGCAAAAATACCTCGGACAGCACGGTCAGTAAACGGCCCTCTTCGAACGGCCACATGGTGCTCGATTCTTATAGAAGCCTGACCGTCAAGAAATGGAGAGGGACCTGTTGAAAATAGGGATTAGGAAATATGCATTCGAAACGTACAGACATTTTAAGTAAGAAATTGCCAACGAAAAGATCTACAATAGTTCTCAAGGTAGATGTCTGTTGCTTGAAGCCAGGACGGGAGTAGCCACATGTCATCATTCTGTTAGCAGAGGAAGAGCATGCGCTTCAAATGTCATGATGCTGCAAATGAAATAAAAAAAGACAGCAGAAGGCTAACAGATATAGAAAAGAGTATTCATAGCTGTATACCAGAGTTGGTTATGTCTAAGCCACATAAACTTCTAATTTATTACTCCACATAAAACTGAAATAAACAACATTGTAGGTGCGAAACAAACATGAACTATTTGCTGGTGTGAACACATGTACTGCAAGAAGTCTTGCTAGCCTCCATAGCATTGACTGTTATGTACAAATAGAGTATAAAGATGATGTTGGCTCTGATCTATGCGTTCCAGTCAAAATTACAAAGATATGACCTGAACTGAAGACCGGAAGTGAAATATTTGCATCACGTAGCCCTAAATTTTCGCTTCCCGATCCGTGATTACTGTGCATGGTTATTTAATGTAGCTCTAAGTGGTGAGAGAACAGTAAATTAGCATCACTATGCAAGCCTGCCTGTGGCTCGTTCAAATTCTATGCTGCATGCAAAAATGGTCTCAATCTTGTTGCCTCTAGGAGCCGTATGTGGGTGTGGCGAGGCCAGAGGCAGTGGTACACGCCATGAAGGTGAGCAGTTGCCGTCTCTCGGCCCCTTTTTCTTTATTATTTTTAGGAGCGAAGCTCCTTAGGCCGGCACGTCGCCGTCGCTGTTGAAGCTCCCTGGCACGGTGCCAGCTGCGTGGCGTGGCGTCTCCCCCCTCACGCGGGAGGATAAATGAGCTTTATGAGCGCCGGAACGCGGATGGCGTCTGCACGATGCACAAAGCGTGAGAATACGAACGCATGTGAAACGGAGGCAGATTAGTCTCCCTCTCACTCTTTCTTCGTGTCTGCCGGCGCCGGTGCATAAAGACAATGAAACGCCGTGCGGCTCAAAAAAGAAAGAAAAGAAAAAGAAAGAAAAAAGGCGCGCGTCGTTCGGTGCGCGTTGCGCAAAGAACAAGGCGCGCGGCGGAAAAGCAGATAAAAACAAGGCGCGCGGCGGAAACCAAGATAAAACAAGGCGCGCGGAAACGACAGTAAAATTAATCGAAAACCATGTTTGCACATATATAAAAAAAATAAGGACCGACTTGAGATTACTTCGGGCTGCTCACAGAACATGGATAGTCGCCCTCAGAAACGTAAACGGGATGATGAAGACGATAAGCAGCTTGGCAAGGATGCGGAACGCAAATCCTAAGCAGCGGTAGCAAGACGAGCCCGGCAACAGGATCCTGCGGTTAAAGCACGAGCGGAGCTAGAACAGCTACGCCGACAGGATGCTGCCGTACGTGCTAGAGCGGCCGAATCTAAGCGCCGACAGTTTCAAAACGTACATAGTAGTTTGCTTCCCATTTCTATGGAGCTTCGCTCATCGGTTGTATTCGCACATGGAACAACTGCTAGTTTTTTTTTTCTCTCATATATACTGCAGTGTAAGGAACGTTATGGCAACTTAGAGCAATATTTCAGAACTGTACGATACTCGTGTACTAAGTTCTGTGGGAATGGAGAAGCAGTTGAGGAAGAAACCTGCCGTGAGTGTGCATTCACATGGGCGGGACAGATCTTCCGTCACGATTTTGTCAATATGCCGGCCCCTGTGTCATGGCTAATGGGCAAAGTATCATAACTAATAAAAGTACTTATCACTTCAAAATTATTCCACTTCTCTTTTTTCAGCAGAATGTTGATAAGGTGAACCTCGTTGCAATGAAGTTGCATTGAGATCACAAATTAGTTTCTTACGTTGAACATTCGTTGTAGCAGTAGACATAAAAATTGGCTCACTCAAATGAATCAGCAATCTGGTACAAATCCTAGATACAAAGGCACATTATTCTCAGCTTCAAACTCACTATAAATGAGGCAATACTCGCCACTCCTTGTGGCATTTCAAACTGTACAAAAGCGGAACGCGAGAAGGTGAAATTACCACACAACAAAGTTTGCTTGACAAAACAGGCCTGTGTTCACATTTACTAGAAGAAGGAAGTGATCTTTGGTTGACGAAGAATGTGAAAATGTAGTTGTGAATTGTCTTTCAGTGTTTATTTTTCTTTTTTTTTTTCTACCTTTTGGGTTTTCAGCCTCGCAGAAAACAAAGTATTTCTTCGTTACAGCCGATATCCTGGCGGCTCTCATGCCTTCAGTTTCGTTACGAAAAGAATAAAAGTAACCGAAGTGAGGCTTTCATATTTAGTTTGCTATAACCAATCATTTGCTCTATCAGTGTTCATAACAATGACGTTCAACTTTATTTGCACAAATCATGAACCTAGTAACAGCAAACATGCAGAAGCTTTCCCAACATTCACCCTCCACGAACTTTTCTTTTGTTACCACTCAAAACTATTTCAGAGCTTTAAAAATGCCTCTTTATGGAGTTCTCCGCACCCAAAGCTCTGTACCACCAGCATCAGCTTGAGTAACGAAGCTACAAACTCAAGGCACATTTCTTGTTTTTGAAAAATGCAGGTCCTCGAGGTTCACGAGCAACTGGACAAGGCTATAGACAGTGAGCTGGAGTATGAAGAGCTTGCCGAAGGAGAGAAGGCACTTGTGCGCGAAATGTGCAACGTAAGTGTCCGGCTGCCAATAGTACTGTCTTAACGTTTCGTTGGGCGGCTCCAAAGTACTCAAATGAGGATAGACTGCTGTAGGTTCAAGCTTGGCGTGGGACACCGTTGTGCCGGGCTTCATCGCCTGAATACACTTTAATCAGGGTTCTCCTCATGGCATGGCGACGGTGGAAATACACTCAAACCTCGATATAACGAACCCGGATATAACGAAATATCGGTTATAACGAAGTAAATGAAGAATACTCTTGCAACAGATGCAGTGCTAGGAATATACCTTTATAACGAATTTTTGGATATAACAAACTTATTTTCGTGTAAGATGCAACTTCGTTATAATGAGGTTTGAGTGTAGAGGGTTTGAAATTGGGGACCCAAGTCACTGGGTCCCCAAGCTGCATTAGTTAGGCTGCTGTTTGAGTTTCGAAGGAGCAGCAGAGTTTGAGAGTTGGGTCAAATGCAGGCGGCGTAGGGTCAACGCATGGGACGCCACACGTGGCAAAATTAAGATTACGCGAGACGCGGGCCATACTGCATCATGGCCCACGCTGCATCTGCATCGTCTTGAGGACCCACGCTCGCTAGTTTTCAATTTTTGGGAACGCAGGAGCCCAGGATTGCCTTGGGTTCTGTGCGTGCACTCTGGCGCCTCGCAAATTTCTTGGGTCCGTGAGCACGCAATGCCAGAGAGCCATGCCTCCCACCACCTGGTTATGTAAAAAGGAGTCTCAGCAGGTGGCCTTGTGGTTTCAAAGAATGCCAACTCCAGTGCCAATGCCAGAACACAAGCGCCCTTGCTTCTTTTTGCTATGTGCATCATAGATGTCAGAAGTGGGCGACCAGAAATGAAATGTGAATCGGTGTCGAAAACGGAAATTGTTAAAAAATGTAAAATGATTAAAACCCCCTCCTTATTTTAGGATGTCCACTCATAAAAAATTTCTGGGGGAAAACCCCTGACTTTAATGAATAAGCACTTTTCTGCATGCTTGTACAACACGTTAAACTTGTATTTCTCCTTGTCAAGTCGCAAAATCCGAAATCTGAATGGCAAAGGAACAAAGTGCCTTCTTACAAAACGTAATTTGAACCAATGAGGGATACCGCCCTTCTGCACTACATCTAAAGGGTCAATCGGTTTTAAAAGTGCATGTCATCTGCAGTCGGAGATCTACAGCAGAAATTTTGCAGCAACACTTGCGCCTCTAGTGCCTTTACCACAGCCATCCTCAGTAAGACAAGTTAGATCAAACTGTTTCGAAAGCCAGGAAGTTTAGAAGTCTAGCTTGCTAGACACTTCAGCTGAATGCTACATATGCAGCGTTCAATCTTCCTTGTTTCGCTTCTTTGTTAGGTGGTCTGGCGGAAACTCGAAGATGGGCCAGCATGATGCAAGCGTGCCGATATCGTCGTTGCAGAGACAACAGGGAGTACCGTGCATCCCGTTTCAGCGAGTTGCGAATCGTCACAGTCCAAGCTGAACGTTCCAATGGATGATTAGGCCAGCGTCATGTGCACCTATGCAGCTTCCCGTCACAACGGTGCACCGTCTTTTTTCTTTTTTATCTGTTATGAATTTAACAGATCCATTGTGAAAATTGTTTGTTTTCACGCTTAGCAGGAGTGTTGAGAGCTTTCACTTTTTGATGAAAGGCATATCTCATTGCCAATATGGAGGGGTTAGCTTTTATACATACAATTCCCTCACGTGCATTATTGTTCCATGATTAAGGCCAGTGATGGCCCACAAGATTACTGCCATTAGAAGCCATCAAATTTGCTACCTCTATCCTCAAATTGCAATCATCCAGCGAAGTGTATATCATTGTCATCTGTTTGATGGATTGCCACCTAACTGTTGGAAGAGTGCAAATAATTAGGAGCTGTGAAATGGGAGTCTGTTGTTCCCACAACACCACTAGAATTGACTGACGCACGATGTGGGCAAACATATTTTTGTATTTGGAGATGCACGTTCAGTGTGTTTTGGTAATGTGCTGGTTGTGTGCCTGTAAAACATTTCCAGTGTTTCCAAAGCGTACATGGGATGTGTTTCGGAAACACATTTAACTTTTATGTGAACATGCGAATGTCTCTCAAACATTCTCAATGCATTTTCAAAATGCGCATTGAAATGTTTCCAAAGTATAAATACTGAAATATGTTTCAAGAATACAGTTTTGTAAGCATAATTCTAAACACATTTCTCTAGATGAGCATAGTGAAAAAAACACTTTTTCTACATAATTCAACAGTTGGATTTCCGTGCAGGATACCACGCTAATATGCTGCATGTGGAATCTTCCTGATTTGTGCATTCCGCATCCTTCAAGTTATTTGCTCCATTATCTTCTTTGTCATAGATTGAATGGCTTTTCTCTCTCTCTCTTTCTATGAGGACCAAAAACATCAGTCTTTCAGTCTTGCTAGTGTATAATTCGTTTCACTTATAGCAGACAACACTGTGAGAGCTAGAAAGACTACATTCACTGCGTGCTATCACGACCAGTAAGTATTATCGCTTACAAATAGATGGCATTAGTACGTGCCATGTAATAATTTGTTAATAATAATAATAATAATAATAGTAATAATAATAATAATAATAATAATAATATCTGGGGTTTAATGTCCCAAAACCACGATATGATTATGAGAGTTGCAACGTTGTGTTGTACATGTAGTATGTCGTAAATGTGGCACTATTACTACACAAAGGGCATCAGATTTTAACCTCCTCAGCACCAAACAAGTGGACTGATGCATTTTTCTCTACTAGGAACTACGGCATACACACCAGCACCCTTAACACAGTATTGTCACACACAGAAAGTACAAATTTGCACGAGCGTATATATTTTTATATAAACGATATGTCGACATGTTGCACTTGTAACGTATTTGGTAGTTAAAACTGCTTCCAGAGAAACTATCGCAAGTCAAGAACAAATGAACATCTCTCTTGGCTTCCACAATGTTGCCTGCTATGTGCGAAGCGAAATGTACTATAGTTCTTTCATCCACTCATTTTTCCAATCTTCAATTATGCATTCCCGTGCCACTGTTTCCATAACCGTGGTTGTACTTCTGTCCATCCTTGTCAGTACCGCTCATGGTTAGCACGGTGTTTTAACATAATCACAATCGTTACGACCATCAAGAATGCGCCAATTAATGGAGAGCACATTCATCCTGCATCATACTTGTTCATCATCTGTTGTGCTCTCCGTTGTTTTTATTTCAGAGCTTTCCTTGCGCACCTTTTTGGGTTTCGCCAACCATTGCTGCTGTCACTTGCCGCCTAACGCATGGGTCTAACATATAGGTCACACTTAAAAATAAAAATTGCAGTAGATCCAATGCAATTGTACCTAACTTGTATTATGCTACGTCCATTCGGACTTGAGTGACTTCTGGGTATGCAGTCGTGGTCATACGCTTACTTCTGGTTTCCACTTCCAGTCTCTTAATTAGTCACTCATTTCTTCTTTGCTTCCGGTTATAGCTCAGCTAAGGAAAGCTTCTGAGACAAGCTAGGTTATCAATGTTCGTCACCAATGTAAACTTCATACCATGTACAGAGAGGCCCAAAAAGATACGTTATTGTGTGCATCTGAACGTTGAGCGAAAGAGGAAGTTGAGATGGCGCGTTGGATCGGCTGCAATTAAAATTTTTTTTTTCTCTAACTCATTTGCCGCAGTACTGACTTTTTGCAAGCTCAGGTGTGATCAATCCTCTCATCGCCATATAATACTGTGTTCCTTTACTTCACATTCTCTTAATAATTATTGAGTACTGTGTCACACACTAGTTGGAAGAATCAAAATGCCAAGCAATCTCTGAGTATATATATATATATATCTTTTTACTATCCTATTTACACCTCTGCACCTTGTTATTTTTCACCCATATTTCAAATACGTTTAAAAAAAAAAAGCATTGCCAAAAGCGTTAGCCAGGATATCCGAATGTTGTTTTCCGGCAAGTATCGAAGTGCATTTCATTCTGCTCGCATTACAATAACGCAGTACCATTCCAGCATTTGCTTCAAGTGCATTAGGGTTTGTTTCTTAAATGTACTTTTTATATTGTGCCACCGCATTTAATAGTATTATATTTTAAACAGTGTTTCTGTATGATTCGTCTTACGTGTCATAACAGTTGAAAACCATACGCCACGGAAGTTGCTTTGAGTTAAAGGGAAAACTCGGTTATGATGAACTTCGACGCAGCAGTTGTCTCATGCGTTGATCAACCCGAACAATGTGCACATTATTGAGTGTTAAATTCGTTTATAATCAAACTGCGATACATACGTCAAACTGTTTAGAGTGCTTACTGCACGCAATGGAACGGCTCCCACTTCTCTACTTATGGAGTTGTAATGATGGCAACAATTTGAGCAAGGTCTTGAAGGAATACATATAGTAGGCCCTTTAGCTATGATACTTCCTCATTTACATTTACAAGCTCGTTAATTCAATACCAACTCTGTACCTTTTACCATTTTTACTAGTATGGTCCTTACTTCGATGAGTGACATTACCTTAATTATACTTTCAAATGAATTTCACACGGCTATGGCATGTGACGGGGGTGAGTCCTTGTCGCTAATATCTTAAGAATGGCTGCTTCTCATAATGTAGGTTTTAAGATTTTGATTTAATTCAATGCCAGTGACTCTCCGATAAATGATCGATCCCCTTATGACCATTTTAATTTCGTGTAGTAGAGAGTATTACCGTACATAATTTTATTCGTGCATGGTGCCATTTGATTTCCTGCATTTAAAGGAGGACTATCTTCTTACTTTTTAATTCCATTCCATTCGATTTCATTCCGTCCTCAGTTCCATTCCATATTGTTTCTCTATCACAATTGTTTTTAATGAATATGTACAATTAATTCATGATTAATGATCAAAAGCACTGTTCAGAATGTACTTAAGACACTGGGCATATTGAACAAATTTTCATTAATCATGTTTCTCGTTGTCGGGCTGTTCGTTCATACGAAACATGTTTCATTCTTAAACAAATTTTATAAACATGCAATTACATTTACCCACGTCATTTAGGCATATTCGAGGAAATCTCTGACTGTGCCAGCATCCGATGCAAAAAGTATTATATATGTAACAGGCATTTATCAACACACCAAATATCCACGAAATGCGTCATTTGTTGTAAACGGGTTTTAACTGCATTACCTTATCGCATGTACCAAAACCAGTTTCCCTGCGAGCGAATGGCATAAGAAATGCAGTATCATTCGTACAAAGCGTGCAGGTTTCTTCGTGAAACACTTAGACTGTGAATGAGCATCCGATTTTAAAAGTATTATATACAATGAACATTTCATTCCTTTGATGTTCCATGTTATTCCCTGTAAACAAAAAAAGATCTCTCTTGTGATTTGACGTGATGAACTGTCATTACACCTTGCTATCACAGCTGATCAGATGCGCCATTGCAGGCCGAAGTCGAGGTGTGGTGGTCTTATGTTTTCTACGCATTGTTTTTTTCTTTATTTTGTGTGTGAAAACAGCAAAGGGTTCTTTTTACTGCCCACTTTGTTCGTTTCGTTATCATTCACCGAAAGGTGCCTTGTGTTTTGTGCCCGACTTTCAAATCCTGTGTAAATAGGTAGGTTGTGAACTCTTCTACTATAGTGTTTGGAAGGTAGCGGTAAGAGAAAAACCACCAGGGTATTTGTAGAGTTGTTCGTTTGAAGAAGTGTTTTGTTGTCTGGTAGAGGTGATCGATCGTGTTTTGTGAACCGGAATAGTGCCTTAATGCCCGTGAGTGCCATCATACAAAGAAAGAAAAAAGCCTGCTTGATTCTCAGCTGCAGATGCGTTGTCTCGGCCCTGTGTTGACAAGCACAGCCCTTTTTATGAGCTGAAGGCAAACGCATCTTTTCACGCAGCGACAAAAGGAAGTGACTGAGCGATTTCCTCTGACACGGTGCAGCAGTTGATGGGTTGTCAAGTTCTTTTTTTGTTTGTTTGTTAAACATTAACACGTGTAAGTGCACACTAGCTGCGTGACAATTGTGAGGTGGACAACATTAGGACACTGTAGCGCTAGGTGGGGTTAGATAACAAAACGCTTGCTGCAGTGGCTCTTTTTCTCTGTTGATGAACTTAGATTGAAAAGGTCAGCAAGCGTATGTCTTCAGAGTTGTCTAAATGTTCCGTTTAGACAACTGTGAAGTCGACATGAGGTTTCAGGCAATGCCACATGCTGTAATTCGGGCATAAAAGGTCATTCTTTGTTCTGCTTTTGAATGTTTGCTTTCCGTTCACGTGATTGGGCAGACAAGTGCGCAAGCAGAATCCAAACCATTGTCGAATCCGTACAAGATTTCACGGTGTTTGCCGACTACAAAGCGTGCATTGACGGCTTGTTAATTACCGACCTGAAACTGAAGCTGTAGAAATGGGGGGTTCAAGAATGTTTACTGGTTTTCTGTCGAAGCTCACAAGGATTATGGTTGGGGATGATGGCGTAGGGAGGGGTTCGTAATTTAATACGAAAAGACAATTTAGATATACACTTCTAATTAAACCCGCCAACTGCTGTGCTATTTTTACATGTACCGCCCCAGATAAATGAAAAGCTGCGGTTTATTTTATGCTGTATGGAGTTTAAAAGCAGGCTTGAGGGGTTTCTGGGGAGGTATCTTTCTCTTTAACAGTGTGAGCATAAGTGCTGCCTGATACCGTTTGAAGTGGCATCCAGTGATGGAATACTGAAATTGCCGGACTACAATGTGTAGTTTCCCCCTCTGGGTCCCTTCAGGGCACACTATTTCTGCAGTGTAACTATGCTTACGAGTGCTAAGAGCATGTCTGTACCACGATGCATCACCAAAGGTTGTGATAGGTTCAATTGGTAACAGATTTGTCCGGTAACTTAACTCGACTGCGCAGACTTTCCAATGACATTTGATACCGACTTCTCGCACAGTGTCTCAAGGATGGTCTAAGGGCTGAAGTTGAATGTCCATAGGTTGTGATAGACTTTGCGAGAAGAATGTTTATTTGCTACAAACACTTAACAAATAAAATGTTAAGCCGGCTTTCCAGCAAAAGCGCTAGAAAGTATCTAGCGGCCATCATTAACCAGAATGAGGTTTCAAGACGAAACCACTTTTTGCGTTCGCACACGAAGTGACTCCAAGGAAGCAGATGTAACGTTTTCTCAAAGTTTTTTGCTGCTGTGATCACATGCTGCTGAAAACTGCTCAGAGAAGAAAGAAAGAAAAGGCTTCGTTCCACGTTGTATTGGATGTTAAGAAACCAGTGAAGTGACCGTAAAAGTGTGCGCACAATGTCTTTTGCTTTTTTTTTTTCTGTTCGTCGGTCATCAGAAAATGTACATACACGTTTGAGCGAGCATTCCTATATATTTCTTTCTTTCATATACATACAAGAAATAAACACTCACACATGTGCCACATATTAAAAGAACCCTCGTGCCTTATAGAAGATGAGCGTGTATTTTTTGTTGCATGTTACGGTTGTGCCACAGAGTTTAAAAAGGTTGTTCCAGCGCATTTTAAAAAAATCATTTCGAGATAGATACTATACTTAAGAAACGGCATCACGAAGATAGCGTACAAACATTTGTATGTGTGTAATGAGAACAGTGCCTTACAAAGTAAGCTGCAGATTTTTACACTTTCATATTTCCCTTTTTTTTCATTTGCCCAAAGCTATTTGTAATCCATAAGCAGCGCCATTTGCGAAATTCGCGTAGCGAGAGCACTAGCTTTCTGATGACTGCCACGGATGATATTGACTTGGCATCATAACGAGATTAACATAGTAGTAATTAGTAGTGATTGGCCACTTAGGTAAAGCTTTGCCAAATTTCTTTATGCATCTTCATTTTGTTAGCGACGATTTCCGTTACAAGCTCACAGTACTTTTGTAACTTTTCTGTAAAACTTTCCAAGAGATCTGCAGCTAACTTTGAAACAAGCTTGGGATATTTTGCTGAATCAAATTGCGTATGCAAAAGGTCTGTGTGTCGTGATGGTTTTTGGAGCACGGAGAATAAAAACTTACGCAATAATTTCACTTTCTGTGTGTGTGTGTGCTTACGTTTGTTCCCAAGTTGAATCTGCGCAACAGAACAAATGGCAGCGTTATAGACAAACAAACAACGGCAGTTTAGGGAGGGGGATCACAGTGAACAAAGCAGCACTCCCACATCAGTTACTGGATCTTCTGAACGAAAGCATCTATCTGGGTCTGTACCTCTTTGAGGATTTGTTCTTCTGTGGCTCGCGGGTTCTTCTTGACAAATTCCGCTATGGCAAGCAGAGCTTCATTCTGGGCAAAGGAAAGAAAGCATTTTCATTTAGTCGTTTTTCAAAGTAACCTCTTCCCTAATTGGCTCGAGGCTTGCTGCAACTGCAAAAATATGTAAATTATGCTTCTCGCCAGATGGATGTCTTTCACAGCCCCAGCTTTCTTTACAAAGTGGTGTCAGGGATGACACACTTGTCGTTGTAATCAAATGCAAGAAAACCATGATGCAAAGCGTGTGTGTGTTACGCTGCCTCAAAGGTATCTGGAAAAGTACACAGAGTGCCAGTGTGCGACATTCCAGCAGCTTTGTTCTGATTAATTGGTTTACCGCATTCTCGGTCAATCCCACAATTTCAGGGTTAAATGAAAAGACCGTCCCGGTTTGGGATTCAAACCCTGAACCAACGCCCTTCCAGGCCGGTTTCTCTACTATCTCCCAGTTAGCTCGCATGATAGACCAACCAGTCTGGAAAGGCATCTGCCAGAAGTTGGAACTGCTGAACAGCATGAATATTTCAACCGCGAAGCTTTCTTACAGTTTTCCCACACCAAAGAGCCCACAAATACGGCTGCTGTATGGAAAAAATTCAACGAAGAACAGTACTAGGAAAGAGAGCAGTGGGTGAGTGTTCAAACATCATGAAAGATAAAGCCTCAAAACCAAAATATTCGTCCTGGTTTTTGCTGTGTAGTGGCATGGGTGCAAGTCGTGAACCCTGCGGAGTTATGCAAGAAGATCCAATCTTAAGAGCTACAGTGCTGGTGTAGTGTCTTTGATAATCCCATGGACTACGAAACAGAGCAATGATTCGGTCATAAATGAGATTAATTCCGAGCATTTTTTCAAAGCAAAGGTCTCACAACTGAAATCTCTTGTTTTGGTCATATCATGACTGAAAGTGGAGCGAAAATTAAAGCCAGTTTAAGTGGAAGGTAGGAGTAAGCGAGCTCACCCATGCACAAGGTGGTATTTTTTAGCCCACAGTGGAAACATATTGGTGAGCTTACAGAACTGTCTTAAATAGGTCTCGATGACCTTCACACACTCCAGAAATCACAGCAACTAGACGGTACACTTAACAACATAAACTTATATACCCTATATGCTTCGATCTCTTCTTCTCTGGTGAGCTTCTTCCAGAGGTGTTGGAGGAGTCTGGCACCGACTACCGTTTTGTAGAACTTATCCGCATTTTCGACTTTCTCCAGGGACAAGAACAGGCCAATCTGAAGAGCAAACATTCACACGACAAAGGTGAGCCTTCAGACAACACGCACGGACATTCCCGTACTTAGCGTCTGCCAGAAAAGAAAGAATGTACACAGATAAGCTTCCTACGAAGCAGACTGAAGAAAAACATCACACTAAACATCATACATACTACCCAAACAGTAGCACCGGACATTCTATGAGTGCATGCCTGAAAGAAGTGTAGTACAGGTCAGTCGTCCACACTTCTGAACAGTAGGAAGCTACGAGGTCACGTGGGGTGGTAGTCCAGTTAGCTTGAACAACATGGCGACGGATTTAACCATGGCGCAGTTTAGCAACCGATTTGCAAACCTACACTTGCGCCATGCTTGTGAATCTTCAGACACCTGCCATCTTTTTCTCGTACTGTTTTCGTCACTCTTCCCCACAATTAGGGTAACAGACTGGACAAAGCACAGTTAAGCTTCCTTTCTTTAAATCGTTCCTTCTCCCTTTGCACTGTTCTAGCCAGATATGTAGACGACTGTACATGCACTACTACCTCTCCGCGATGCCGACTAGAGCGTGCTTTCTTTTTTGGCTACGTCTAGAAGTGAACGACGACGACAAATGAAAAAAAAATATAAGTACAACAAAAGTCACAGGACGAACACAATACGAAACAAAACATGAAAACAGACAAAAAAAGGACACCAATGCAACGGGAGCAGCAGTGCTGTAAAACAACGAAATCTGTGGTGCCGGCGGACTCCCATGCATTTGCTCCGTTGCCGGGATGCTCAAGCAGGCTGAGAGGAGGGAGAAAAATTGTACTCGCTGTCTGACCTGTTCTAGCAACTCAAGATTGTCAGCGCTTACTTGCTGCAGCAAATCGCCACCGTCTCTTAGTAAAGGCGAACCCATATTGCAACAGATGCGGCGTAGACTGTGTTGACTATGACTAGCTCAACTTGGTTAAGTTGCGTTAAACCTCGTAGCGCTCAGATACAAATGCAACCCGGCCCTTCACTACAACAGCATTGCAGGCAGTCTCAGTTTTCTAGGAACGCATAGGAGAAGAGCCAACGCCTCCCGCAGAGCGTGAGTGGCTGCGGTTGGCTATGTTACGGCTGCGACAACAGGCAGCCTCAAAGCCTACGAAAGCCGATGAGAGCCAAGACCAGACCACAAAACACGGCTTCCGGTACGCATGTTCCGTTTATTATTGGATCATGGCGGAAGGTGAGTTACTGCACTCTCCGTTGGGACCCCTTTGAATTAAACAAATTTCGATTGAACCGGCTTGTATCTGCTGATAATCGTTAGTCACGGGGTTAAACCTTTTGATCCTAAGCGCATGCTTACGTTCGATGAATTTCGTGTCGCCTAACTTCCCGATCGCCCGGGTTGTGAAACAGTTGCAAGGGAATGGCCGACCCATGAACACATCGATGCGCTTATTGTTGGTGCTGCAAGGCACTAGACCCGCTTCATTTTTCCACATGTCTGATAGACGCACCTTTGCATTTCTTGTCTCGCTTCAGACCAGAGCAACGCTGCCAAGACCGAAGTGACCGACGAAGTCCGCGCTGCTACGGACACCGTCGCTACCGGTGCATCGGAAAACAATCAGGTAAGAAATTTGCCTGCACGGCCATTGCAGGTTTGCGATAGTCTTACGTACTTGCTTACTGTTGGTAACGGACGCTCCCCGTTTCGTTTTCGGGAAAACCGGGCACATTTTGTAATGTGTTTTCATTTTCTTTTTTTGCTCGCAGGCGAGCGCCGACAAGGAGAACATCGGCGCCAGCTTACCCAAGAAGTCCAAAATGGACACCGACTTCCATTCCCTACCGACGAGGCAGTATTTAGACCAGACCGTCGTGCCCATTCTGCTCCAGGCGTTGTCGACGCTTGCCAAGGAGAGGTGAGTTTCACGACGAGTGTGCGGCACGTCCGTGTTTTACGATGTCGCACAAGCCCTCGCGCCGTAAAGTGCGCGCCGTACACGAGCGAAGTCGTGCGAGTTCCTGTGTACGGCTCGCGCTTACCTTGGTGACCCCAAGATAGTTTACGCAACTGGTTGAGCCGTACATGTACGGCAGTAAGGCGTTTTGACTGCGTAGTACTTGGTCAGGTGCACACGACTGAGCAACGATTTACTGACGCCAGTTAAGGTGCTGGTAAACTTTCCATTAGGAAAAAATCGTTTACCTGCATACGAAATTGCGGTGCTGCTACATTTTCCGGAGATTTGCAGCTTCCACGCGGATGCGTTAATTAAAGTTTCTAACGTTACGGCGCATTGTCATCTTATCTCACGTGTACACCGTATATAGCGTTGTCATGGCTTTTTATCTTGCAAAAGAATGCAAGACCGTTCATTTGAAAGTCGATGCAAATGAAGCTCGTGTATGAGAGGCGCCGGTGTGTTTGCAAGCCATGGCAAACCTAACTGTTCCATATAAGCTGTAGAACCTAATCATGGAGCCTTGGCAAATGCGGTGAGCAGTACTGCAATGAACTATCAGCACACAGATCCCTGGCATTTCCAAATAGTGCAAGAACTAGCTTATGCTAGTTCTCACACCATTTGGTTCTCATTACTGTTCTATGCTATTTTAGTACATTTGTGCTGTGTGAAGCTAGTTCTAGCACCACTTGGTACCTCTCTTTTTACTGTTTTACACTATCTGGTACGTTCCTGTGTGAGCTAGTGCTTGCCCCGTTTGGTACTTTTCCTTAAATGCGTGAGCAAATTGCAGCTGTCTAGATGGACGTAATTAGAAATCCACTGGAAAGACTTCCATTCTGCATTAGGCATTACACACCAGTGACAATGATCCATAGACTAAAGCAACATTCACTTAAGAGGGTTTCACAATAGTGACTAATTTGAGTGGGTCACGTTTATAAGACTGCTAAATGTGTGAGCTAATTGCAGCTGGCAAGACGGACGTAATTAGAAATCCACTGGAAAGACTTCCATTCTGCATTGGGCATTACACACCAGTGACAATGATCCATAGACTGAAGCAGCATTCACTTAAGAGGGTTTCACAATAGTGACTATTTGAGTAGATCACGTTCATAAGACTGCTAAAACCTGTTCGGAATCACTGCTGAGGTCTATACTCGGTTACAAACTATGTCACACCGGCACTTTTGAAAGGCCATCTAGTCGATAAAGTTGTCGCACTGCTACACGGCAGATTTAAACGGCCGTTGAGTGGTTGGGGCATTTCTCACAAAAAATTGTGGGGCACTACAGATCTTTATTTTCGTATTCATGTCATAAAAAGTTAAATATAAGTCCCCTTAAAAGCAAATATGTCTGTTGTTTTTGTTTAGGCATTTTAATCAGTTGTTTACACGTAGTTACGAATACATATTTTGTTCTAAGGTTGTTGAGCAGCAAAACTGTGGCGAGCAAAACACGGCAAGACGGCATGCACGTCGCTGTGTTCAAGAGTATCTGCAGTTCATACATTTCAAGTGGCAAAAATACTTCATTAAATAATTCATAACGCTCACATATACTGCTTTTAAAGTGTACTACTAGTTCAATTTTTTTTTTTCTAATAGTGAGTATGAGCACTCTATGAACGAGGGTACGTTCGCGTTGTTTCTGCTTCTTTTGCTCAATGGCCATCGAAGTTTCGATAGAGTTGTGGGCTACTCCGTTGACTCGATGGCCTGTGAAACGTCCTGTGTAGGAGCTTGTGCTTCCATTGAGTCAATAGACTATTGGCTGGATGGCCATCCAAAAGCCCGTGTGACAAGGGTACAAGAAAAAAAATACCAGCTTCGCCTATTGCCACTGCTGTCCCTCCCATGGAGAAGTTGTATATATATATACCCCCGTCCAATAGTGCTTGCTCATTTTTTTTGATGTCAGCCACTTCTCGGGTGTTTAGACAGTTTACTTTCCTATACAAACATGTTTGTGTCGCTGGTTTTAAATCTGGAACTTGAACGCCCTGGTAAATTTTGTCGGGAATTTTGACATTGCTGCTCTGCCAAACGTGATGTTCAAGGCAGTAATCACAAACTTTTAACTCTTAATAAGTGTAGTATTTACATTAGCAGAGAAAAAGTACTTGCGGTTCAAACTTTTTTGGCACCTATTGAAACGTACCAGACACTTACACTTCATTGTGAACAAGGCTCCCGTGCGCGAGCAGAAACGTCGTGTTTGTTTTAAAGTGTTTTATTGAGGTTGGCGTTTATTGCTTTTCTACAATAACTCTTAATATGCTTAGTATACATTCGCAGAGAAAAGGTACTTGTGGTTCAAACTTTTAACTCTTAATATGCATAGTGTTTACATTAGCAGAGAAAGTACGGTACTTGCGGTTCAAGTAGAAACCAGCTAGCGTGTGAAGGGCGGGCGTGCCGCAGTTTTGTGAGCGGAGCTAACATTTTTTCTTAAATTGTAACCTATTTTAATAAGTCATCTTTATTCTTTGCAGGCCTCCCAACCCGATCGAATACCTGGCTAACTACCTGATGAAGAACAAGTCGCAGTTCGAGCACGGAAGTCATTCCGTCAACGGCCAGAACTGAAGCAGGGTGGGGTTGGGGAGGGGGAGGCAGAGAGAGAATGTTGTGTATATTTTTTCCTTTGTCTTTATTTACAAAGCACGCGGACAATGCTGCACATTTCTTTACTTCGCTGCCACCACAGTTTCATTATTTTCTTTCCTTCTCGTTTTGGAAGCATTTATTTTACACACTGTGGTAGTAGACAGTGCCCGATGCGAAGTCTGTGCTTTCGAGCAGCACGGAAGAATGTATTGTAACGTCTTTAGGATATCGGTTGTTTTTAAAAGGAGTTAAAACACATGGTGCTTTTACTTGTGCAAAGCACGTAGTCTGAGTCTATACGCAAGATTATCGTTTCTCGAGGAAAAAGAAAATATATATGATGGTGTCGCCGCTGTCGAATGAGGCTTGTTTTTTTGGACGTCATGTTGACGTCCTCCTCATTTGGCGCGTCGAGTTTGAGCAGATCGTGAAGTGAGAAGGGCGGGTGAAGTAATGAAAATGATGAAATATTGTCAATAAATAAGTTGAAACAAAAAATGTTTGCGTTTTTTTTTTTATTTTGCTTTTTGGTTTTCCCGGCTGTACAATGTGTGTGTGCTCCTCCTCTTGTCAGAACACTGGAACAGAAAAGGTTTTTTTAACTTTTGGTGAAAGCCTTTACAGACTAGGAAACAATATTATGCGCGATGGTCAAACATGCGCGCACATGCGAGCAGAACCTTTCAATCTCTCTAGTCGCTTCAGCAATGTTCGAAAGTGTTTTTTCTAAAACCCTGTATTTACGTCCCTTTCCTAAAAGACAACTCCAGTGATGTTTGCAGTACACTGCGAATAATGCTGTGTCATGGCTGCCACATAGCAACCACTCTTGAGACAAAATAACTTGTCAAGAAAACTTAAAGGGTTAATGCGCTGTAAAGTATTAGCCGGAGATCAGCAAACAAAGAATGCAAGGTTGGGAAAAAAAGGCAGCTTCGTTTCAAGGGGTACCTGACACCAAATATTGGTGCGTATTTTTGCTGCAATTTGCTGCTGTAGGCCTAATAGTAAACACAGCACATTGCTTGCTGCAGTGCACTACAGATAATTAATTAGTCTGCTTATTAACCGAGCAGTTTGGGAGAGCTCCCAGAACGACAAACCGCCACGTACAGCAACGCCATCTAGATTGTGAAACTGCATACAAAAATGTGACGCACTTCCACAATCCCTGCTTGGCAGTTGGGGTCAGCTTTAAATCAATCCACGATCTCTGCATCGTCTGCTCGCATTCTTTCATGTGCAGAGTGATGTCATCATTGTCACCTGGTGGCAAGAACTTTCTTGAGGCTTCCATGCGTTCCATGACGGAAGTTTGAGGTCGCCTTCAGGTCATTTTGTATGATGTCAATGTCACAAGGTGTGGTGTGGCGTACAGCACTTGGTTGGGCATGCAAATTTCAAAGTGCATGTAAATTACCTTCCAAGCTGTATTCGCTGTTCATATTTGGTAGATGATACACGCATGTTCACGAGAATCGACCCAGCACGCTATCACGGCCTCAAAATTTTGCGTTGGTACCCTTTTAAGTAGTTAGTAGTGTGTTATGTCGCTTCTACTCTTTGACGTCACAGTTTTGCCATCTGGGTGTCAATGAAGTGAACTTTAACTTTCTGTGATTGCTTTATGGAGGAACGAGCTGGAAACATTCAACGTATCAATATCTGCACTAATTTGTCAAGCGCATGGAAAAGATACGCAAGGCTGCGCAACCGATTGTAGCAATAGCATTGTAGTAAAGCAGCAGTCGCTGCCAGTCAACCCTGAAGGTAAATGTGCATGTACGGAGCAGACTATGACACCAAATTTTACGATGATGTCGGTGTTCTAGTGGGTACTACGCTAATGAAGAGAAAAATCTGCATGCTAGATTTTTGTTGTGGAGCCACTAGAAAGAGTGCACCTGAGTCTTCAGCAGCTTCTTCTGATGGTCTCGATGGCACGCATAATGCAGAGTGGGCAGGTTGAAAATTTCAATATCTTTCTGAATTGACTTTCCATAACAAGAGAGAAATGATCACTGGAATGAAGCTAACGAACTGTCACTCGATGGCTGTCTTGTATAGAATCCAATGTTTCATACTGACCAGGTGAGATATTGTGAGACTTTTGACTGACAGAATCCACAGTTGTTGTAATTTGCAGATAAGCAACTTGTTCAGAGTTGTTTGAAAAATGCTGTGGACAACGTTTTGAAAGGTAGGCCCATCTGGTTGCTGTTCTACACAAAGCAACACCATGGAGCAAAGTTATAAGCTAAAAACATGCAGTTGAGGAATCAAGTATAAAGTTCTACATTATGGCAATGTAGTTTATGAGTCAGCTGAAAAGAACTCGTTAGTATTAGGGAATAGTGTTGTGTTCTACATTTAGGTAAAGCCATCGGACAAAGCTTTCATATCACTGCTAGGGATGTACACTCAAACCTCCTTATAACGAAGTTGCATCTTACAAGAAAATAAGTTCGTTATATCCGTAAATTCGTTATAAAGGTATATTCCTAACACTGTATCTATTGCAAGAGTATTCTTCATTTACTTCGTTATAACCGATATTTCGTTATATCCGGGTTCGTTATATCGAGGTTTGAGTATGGATAAATAAGCACAGTGAGCTACCTATACAGATGCTGACGGGTTCACCTCAATGACATTTAATTATTTAAATGCTCCCACTACAGGCATACATACCGTCCTCAAACGTCCCGTTTTCGTCAAAGCCTTCAGAAAGCCACTTCTTGAAGTACTGGCACGTAGAAGGGGACACTGCGCCTCCCTCGTAACAGTTGTCAATCACCTGAAAGAGGGAAATACGAATCGTAACTCTTGAGACCAAATCGAATGGTGCTAGAAGAAAGTCGAATGTCAAGTGTAGCTATTAGAGGTATTCACGGAATGCCTCTTCCCTTTGACTCACACAATTTGTCATGACGGCTTCTCCCCCACCCGCACCCCTCCGCTTCCGCAGTTGCCCTCTCCTCTACATTGGTTTGGATTGGAGGAAAGGGTCTGAAGCATGTACACTAGAGCTGTGCGAATAGCAAAATTTTGGGTGCGAAGCAAATTCGCCAGTGAACTAAAGTGCTCTTATTTGTCCTCGTCCACACCAGCGCTAAGAAACTGCCTTTCCTTTAACTCTTAATACACTTATTATTTATATAAGCTGAGAAGAAGTACTTCCAATTTGAGCAGAAACAAGCTAGTACGACTGTATTTCACAGGTGAAGGGCAGGCACACCGCTGTTCTGTGGACGAAGCTTACACTTTTTTTCTGAAGTTATAAGTGAATACACAGTTGAACCCCTTTATAAGAGACATTGATGTAACAGACAATTGGACATAAGAGATAGCTGGGGCCTACATCGAAATCAGGGTTGATGAGAAAATTAGAATGTGTATGCTGCTTATAAGAGACAACAGCTACTCCCAGGTGTATGTCTCTTATAAAGGTGTTCAGCAGTAGTACTAATCAGTCATAATGGACCTAGTCAAAGGGAAATTTCGTTTCACACCTTTGAAGAGGAAGTAGCTACAATATGTCTCACCGGACACGTCCCGCAAGGAATGCGCATCAGCCCCGTGCTGTCGATGAGCGGCTCGACGGCCCGGTAGAGGTTCACCAGGTCTTCACCGGAAGAGGCGCTCCTCGACGAGCTCGACAGGCCACTGCCGGAGCCACAGACGACCGTCTTCTCCACCTTTCCGTCGTAGATCAGCGTGCTGAGGATCATTTCGATGTCCTCCACGCTCAGCTGAACCTAACAGAGGGCAAGTGCCAATCACAGGCATTTTACATGCAATTCTCTATAGAACGATTCCCTGAGAGCATTCCTTTTGTTCAGTTTCATTCGCCTCTAGTCATCCATTTAGCCAAGAGGCCTGTCCTGGCCATAATGGGAGCATAGGTGTGCACAGGCACGTAGTAAATAGGCACGTGCACGTCCTCCCAATACCTAGTCTTTGCACTGCATTCTCATCGTAAGGGCCTAGGTGGGAGGGGCTTGAGATGAGGGTGTGCTGTAGTGAAACTTCACCCACTTCAACCCCCCCCCACCCTCCCCTAATGGACAACTCTGTGCACAATGAACGGGAGCATGGCTTTGTGTGAGACACGTTAAGTTGTTTTGTACGCAATGCCTGAAGGGATTGAGGATTTGACCCGGTTTTGTATGTATAGGTCAGCGAATGCCGTCTGGCTAGTGCTGGCTGGTGAATGATTTATCAATAAACAATGTGGCTCACATGCCATACCACTGCAATACATTTGAGTCATGGTGCACCCATAAGATCACAAATGGCATGATAGCTTTGAATGCCATCTTACACAGAATTTATGGAAGCATAGAAAGGAGCAATTTCGAAACCTCTCAACTGCACTTGGGTCAGCATTACCAGCCCAGCTTGCTGAAATATGTCCGAAAACACTACAATTTATAATTTCCCAGAATCACTAGAAAACTCTCAGAATTGAGGAATGCAAACGCTGCGCAAAGCAGGCAATTTACGGTCTACTTATACCAACGTCCCAGAGGCAGTTTCGATACACATTAAGGTCGATCTTCTCTGTACCTTCCAAGCACAATGGAAGCACCGCAGCATAGCAAGATCAAAGAGTTCTTGAAAGCTGCGTTCACATGAGCACGCTCTACAAAGTGGCCGTATGGCAGCTACATATTGCTTTTGCGTGTTTGCAGTTCTCACCTCATTCTTCACTTGCCCTTTGCCCCTTTTTCACTTGCCTTCTTAGCTTTCTGTTTTCAACGATACTTTCAATGTGTACCAAGTCCCATCTTTTAAGGCTGACCTCTTTTTTTGCCAGCTAGTGAAATCTCAACAACAGAATTGCCAATATCAAATTTTGTCTTGCACTGCGTGCCTATATCTTGTGAAGCTATCCAAATTGGAAAGCTTCACTCTGAAGACAGCTGCACATTCAGCAATGTCTTTCTGT
The DNA here is from genome assembly GCA_030522465.1 of Rhipicephalus appendiculatus. Classification (NCBI taxonomy): domain Eukaryota; kingdom Metazoa; phylum Arthropoda; class Arachnida; order Ixodida; family Ixodidae; genus Rhipicephalus; species Rhipicephalus appendiculatus. The sequence continues at coordinate 323,091 of JALIZH010032995.1, forward strand.
GGCGCAGCAATCTGTGGAGATAGTAACATGACTTGTGTGGCTGTCCCTGCTTTTAACACACCACTTCGAAACTGCTTCAGAGAAAGACCATGCAGTAGAAGCGTCATATCGGGTCACATTAGCAGCTACTGTACAAATGTTGCATGGCAAAAGCAGGCGTCACACCGTGTGATTTGTGGAACGGGTGAGTAGTTTGAAGCTGCTCACTCATTACAAAGTGTTTCTGTCTTGTGCACACGAACATTGGGCAAATATTGCCTTGCGGACGCATAGCGGGCTTTTCACAGCGTACATTTAGCATCACAAAGCACGCCTGATGGTATTTCAATCAATGTGTGCATGAAACGCCACATTCTACGCTCTGCAGTCGCAGTTGGTGCTCTAGGAGACCTTACAATGGGCTTTTATGGAGCTGTTTCACCAGCTTATGCTGTGACTGCTGTGTATTCCACACCAGGAGTTCTTTAGTGTGGAAGTTCTAGCTACATTAAGTTTCAAGCAGCTGGCAGTGAACAGGCACCGAGGGCGAGAGTAGCCCACACGACTCCTACCTTACTGATGCCGAGTTTCTTGATGAATTCCCAGACCTCCTTTGAGGAGGCAAAGGAGGCGTTCTTTTCCAACAGGGGGTCTCCTGCCGACGTATCCTTGGCGACTGTGAGCTGAAAAGGCATTGATCGATGAGCAGCGTACCTAGCAACTTTCATTATTTCGATCACAAATCACTAGATTTTCAAAGCTCCCTTACAGAAAATGCTGTAGAGCACTCACGGGCTCAAACGTGACATCAATTTTTTTTTTTAGTAATAACGACTGGTATGAGCAATTGCACAAGATAACCACGTCATGACAGGATGAATCTGGTCTCTAAAGATAATGTTGACTCTGATCTACGTGTTTGAGTCAAAATTATGCCAATATGACCCTGACCTGAAGACAGTAAGCATATGCGTTACTTCGCCCTAAATTCTCCCATTTCAATCCGTGAGTACTGCACAGACATTGACACCGTAACTATTTTTATAGACACTAACTTAGAAGGCTCGTCTGCAAAGTTAGTCGACACGCTTCAAGTGGATCATCGTGTCAAGTCACCTTCTTGATGAGGAACCTGTGGCACTGTTGGTTGAGGACTTCCACAAACTCGGACTCAAACTCTTGCTCGCTGTACCACGCACCGCCCGTCACCGAGCGGTCAGGTTCAAGGTTGTACAGCATGTAGACTTTTTTCTTGGATGCCTGTAAAAAAACAAACGACACAAAATCAAGCACAGCTCAAACCTGGAGCAATTTGCTGAAGTGAAACAGGGGCAGTTTAGACCGGAAAACTATTCTGTCGAAACTCTGTCGTCAATAATTTGGAGAGAAAAGGCACGATAAACACTCAAAGCACAACTTTCGCTTTGTTGAATTTCACACAATAACCTCAGTTGTTTTGAGACACTGCTGTCGTGCATTTCAGAGTAATCCTTTTTTTTTTCTTATACTTGAGGTTCTCTTCGTGCACAATGTTTTTAAAAACACTTGCCGGTTCATGTCACTTGGCTTTGAATAAATCTTTTTTAAAATTTATTTTTATTGATACTGTTAGCCCGAAGGCCACTACAAGGTCAGATAAATATAAACTATGCAGCAAAACTTTGCTTCAGAAAAAAGCGTACAACAAATCACAAGAAAATACAAGTCTGATAAAATATAGTGATCTAGACGCAGGAATGGGCTCCCAAAGACACTTCAAGCAATAGCTGCACATTAACGCAAGTACATTTCAACATATGCACATAGCAACTCCTCCAACATCAATTTGAGAGACCTGTAGCTGACCTATAATGCTGTTTTTGTATTGGACCAAATACTAGCCAGAAAGGCTAATTGTCGAAACAGTATTGTATGCATTTTCTTTTCACATGGTATACAATGAAGCATTGATTGATTGATTTCCAACACCGCACATAGAAATTTCTCAAATGTCAACCGTTGTATCACCCTGTGAGACGACACCTGCTCTGGAATAACGAAGCCTATCCCGTCAATCAAGCACAATTAAGGTGTTACGGACCAGCACAGATTTTTCTAATCGATCCGAACAACGAATACTATATTCAAGTACAGCTTTAGTAGTCTGCGGGCATTTTCTCCTCAAGGGCAGATGCACAAAAACTTGCACCAACGGGCACACACTCTAGACTGACGCAATAAGCCGGGCGGCCTTTGGAGAACATTACAGAGTGAATGAGCGGGACATGTTTCATTACTTTATGTGTGTACATTACAGTGTGCACAATGTTAAACTATGATTTTTATTTCCAGGACAATCTGCGTAACACACACACTTTCTAATAGTGCTTCGGTTTTGGTACGTACTTCATTTTTCTTTGCGTGCAGTATCCTTACATAAGGGGTAAGTAAGGCGCAATGCCAAATTGAGCATTTCTTTTTCCTTTTTTGAGTCACAATATTTGGTAATTGGTATTATTAACATTATTACTATAGTTCACTCACTAGTGATTGTATAACATTCTATTTGGATTACGAAGTTGATATTTTATGAGCATGTATTGAAATTTTCACCATACTTTTTTTGTTTCTTGTAAACTAACTTCCTGTTTTGATGTTTACTTGCAACATCTTGGGTGGTGTGTTTGAAAGCTGAATGGCCCAATAACACCTGTAACACACTGTATGACTTTGTTCTGCCTGTGTATCTGCTATGCTCTCAGCCAAGAGTGGCTGAGAGCATTGAAAAATAAATAGATAAAAGGTAATTTGACTCGGCGATCGGCACTCAGCGACAATGTGCAAAGGCGACAGTCGAGGCAGAGCATGGACTCTCAGTTCGAGTGGCGTTCTGTCAGAGGAGCCGAAGTGGACGACCCACTAGGAGGCGCTAGAGAGAGGGCGACTCATCACACAGTTCCAACGCTTCACTACAAAATAATTTCTTGAGTGACGGAGACAATCGGCTGGCACGCTTCGGTCATCCAGGGCGGGGCCTCTCCGAACTTCGTAAGTTCTATCAGACTCTAAACGGTAGGTGCCAGCGCATTCCCATCCTAAAAGCAAGAAATACGTAAAGCGACAGACAGAAACTCACCGAGACGGACTTGACGGCCTTGATCAATTTCTTGCTCTCTAGGTTCTTGAGGATCTTGTTCAGTGCAGTCATAACGAGACCACTCTTGATACGGATGTCACGTATCCATATCCCTGCAGAACAAGAGGTAATCACTAACCCATTGCGACAGGCATTATGATTGACTGTCTATAATTACTTAAAACTTGCATAATTTGATACCAAGGATCTGGAGACCGAGTCTGAAGCAAGTGAAAGTGTTAGAATTAATCACAGTGCACTTTACAGCAATTAATTGTAATTACAATGTAAATGATTATCTAGTTATTGTACAGTCAATCGTGCTGTATTTTTTCCTGAACCGAATTCAACGACCCACACAAATTATGCAGTATTGATCTGCTGACAGTAAGGATTTCTAAAAAGGTAAAAAGATATTTTGGAGTTCCTGCCGAAAAATCCTGAATTTAACGTTTCGTTAAACATGGTACTGCCTTCGCCAATTGATTGTATGTAGTAGAATATTTCGCTTAGAAGTAATAAAAACGAACCTTAGGCAAAAATAATGCTTCATTTAGCGTTAGCTCAGTGTTCGTGGTCGCTTCCTTGCCAGTAGCACACATAGATGGGAAAATTAAGTCCCATATTCAACGAGGACTTCGTATCGCAAAGGGCTAAAATAAAATTAAAATCTGCTTTTTTTATTTTACATGCCGAAAACCACAGCATGATTATGCGGAATGCCATAGTAGAAGACTCCAGAATAATTTGTCTAAGCATGGGCACTCTTGAACTTTGCTTCGACCATGGCCGGGAGTTGAACCCAGGTCCTCACGCTTGGAAGCGGGGCACCAAATGTGATTTGTACATGACTGAGGTGGTGGTAAATCTTTAATCACGAGTTAGTTCACGACGTTTAAATTCACTCACCTTTGTTCCCGGCTTCTTCGACAATCTTATACACGACTTTTTCCTCTCTGTCGGAGCCCTTGCACTTGCTGAAAAACAACAAATGGAAAAATTTAGGAGTACAGTGAGCTCAGCTACTTAGCACTGGTTCATTTTGTTACAGCACGACAAAGAAGAGAGAAAAGGCTAAGGCATGCAAATGACAGTGCTCTGTCTCATTTGTGCGCCTTTGCTTTTCGTCATCTTCGTCGCGCCGCAGCAAAACAAAAAGTTTAGCGACTACGACTTTTTCTTACGGTTTCACAATGAGATGCAAGTACTTACCTGTCGGCGTCTGTGTTCTTTAAACGGTACAGCAGTTGGTTCTTCTGCTTGAGAATGTCCAGCTTACCCTGCAAATAAACATGTACATAGTTTACATTGACGTCACCGTGGCCGCCATCTTAGGGCCGCCATCTTAGGGCCCCCCAGCTGGTTGAGTTGCTGCGTGAGCTCAAACAGTGGCCTCAGATTAGTGGCGGTGCCGCTCGCGTTCCTTTATGTTCCCCCCTTGGTGCAGCTCACGAACAGAAGAAAGTGGGAGAGCATAAAAGAACACGGGGACCCAACGACTCCGTGTCCTCCTCTGCACTGACACTCTCTAATGAGATAAAAAGTCACAGTTGCCGCCATCTTAGGGCACCGAGAGCAGAGAACCTGCCTGTGACGTCACGTGAAAACTATGTATATAAAGAAAACCTGAACCAGCATGTTGTCTCAGGCACAGCATAAAAGAAATATGCGACAAATTATGCATGCGGAGAAGACATTAGCACGAGGTGTGAGGTTCAAGAAGTGAGATATGGTGAATGAGTTGCAGAGCCTACAAATTGAAAGCTTGCACGTGACGTCACGGGCACAGGTTCTTGACGTAATGGTGCTCTAACATATCGGTTTAGATGACATCAAGGCAGTGCAATCATGGGGTGATTAAGCTGCTTCAGTGTGATAACAATGCCACTGCAATGTTTTTTCGGCATCTGAGCAAGAATAATGAAAGAAACGGCGTGCGATGTACTGATAATCCTAACATGACATCCCACCATGTCGGTGCTCCAACGCGACTGTCTCAGTGACATCAGGGCAGCAATTAAGAAAACATGGACAAATTTGAATCTATGCAGAATAAAGAGGTACATCTTATACGAGTAGCAGCTGGGAGGGGGGAGGGGTGGGGGGCACGGCTTGTTTTTGCTTTGCTCTCCCCCCCCCCCCCCCACCCCCCACTAAAACGCGGCGGCCGCGGACGGCCAGGAGTCGAACCCGCACCTTATAAAGCTTAGCGACGCGACACTTGAATCCTTAAGCTACCACGACGAGTTATGTTACTAGGTAAACAGAGATCAAATATGAACAAACAGGCGCTTTTTTTTTTTTTTACTGTAGTCTTACAACTGAACGTTCGGAATCTCTGATTTGTAGATTTTAATAATAATAATGCCTAGTGTTTCACGTGCAAAACCCACGATCTGATCATGAGACACGCCATAGTGCAGGGATCCGGAAATTTCAACCATCTGCTTGTTCTTTAACATGCACTAACGTAGCACAGTACACGGGCCTCTAGCATTTCGCCCACATCGAAATGCGACCACCGCGGCCGTGATCGAACCCGCGACCTTCGGGTCAGTAGCCGAGCCCCGTAACCACTGTACCACCAAGGCGGACTGCTTTGGAGATTTTCGTGTACGTGCATTGATATTATTTGATTTCCTTCTTTCTATCTTTTTTTTTTTTTTTGTCTGCAGTTGGATGTCCGATCTTATCCCACCGCAGCTATAGCTACAGCGGGGCTACAATATGTAAAAATTAATTAATTAATTACCTGGGATAGTAAACTGTTGAAAGCGGCGACTCGTGCGCTGGGATCGACATTGGGTACGTGCATTTGCACAATCTTGTCCGTGATGCCGGCCGGGTTGGCAGTGCAGAGCTCAACGATCCTGAAATTGACAGAGACACTTTTTGACAAAACCACAGAGCATGAATCTAACAGCGCAGGTAAACGAGCACGCCATAGAACGGGTACACAAGCTGACTTCACAAGAACACACGACAGCGCTGTTTGATCCGTAATGCTACACCAACAAGCCCGAACTCTCAATATTGAAAACCACAAAACGCGAACTCGTAGCCGATAAGTTGGGTGTCGCCGGAAAGAAAGAAAATACAAGAATAAATAGACGCTGTCAGATGACAGCGACTGCATGCATGCTCACTTTTGCTCGATCTCCGATGCGTCGAGTTTCTCGACTTTGACTGTGACGGCCTCTGCCATCTTTCCTTTAACGGTTCGAAAATTCTTTCCGGGGACTTCAGGGCGTACTTGAACGACTGTTCGGCAAAGATGGAACGGGCACACGTGCTTCTACTGTTGATTTTTCTCAGCTGGCAAGCCGCGCGTAGAGTGTACTAGAACTTTTGAGTGGCGCGACCGGCACGCTCTCCCCTTGCTTGCAGCTGTCCACGTTTGCGGGGAAAGTAGCGGCGGCGCTGCCATCGACCAATCTTCCAGTTTGGTTGTTTGGTTTGCTTTGCGTGGCTGTGCGGCATGGCCGCGGCATCTCGCGTTTGCTCGCAAAAAAGACCAAAAAACAGCGTCTAAACCATTATTACGCGCCCGGTTGTACAACGGGTTATCCGCGTGTGCAACAAAGTCGCAAGTTATCCCTTTTTAAGGCCCCAAAGGATGAAGATCGACGACTTCTTTGGGAGCGGAACCTCCACCGACTTGACAGGCCGCTTGACGCCGATTGTGCGGTGTGTGAGTTGCACTTCGTACCCCATTTTATTCTGAGAGACTACGACCATATTATCAACGGTGTTGAAGTCCGAATTCCCGGGGAACGCCGACGCTTGCCCCTGATGCAGTCCCGACGATTTTACCCAACCTGCCTGCATATTTGACGCTGAAAACTCCGGCTCCACGGACTCGAACATAGATTTTGTTGGCGTCTACTAGGCCCTACGTAGTTCCTTATCAGTAAACATCAAGCACATTGACCTCTAAGGGTGCCATAGACAACACACCAAGCGTAATGTTGAGTACGCAACGTCACATACTTTCCTTGGCATCTTTGTCTGTAAGTTCTCATTAATACTGTGTGTAACAAAGCAAACCAGCCTTTAAGTTTACAATTCTTTCCTTCAGAATACGAGAAATACTTCGAAATCTGTGATGCCACGCGTGGAGATTCTGACAAAAAATTTAAAAATAATACTTTGACCTTGATTTCTTTCTGTATGAATAAAATTATGATGGTGAAATTAAAAACATTAAAGAGTTGTAAGAGACAAGTTAATCGATCTAAACCGATTTACTGTTCCACTTTAGTGTCGCTTGAAGTGGTTTTGCAACCATAACACAATTTTATTTAAATACATTTTTAAAAGATGACCTTAGCTCTGTCGTTCAGTCTGCTTAGTTTTATGTTATGTTTTGTGTACTGGCCCTAATGTTTTATGCTTTTTGACAACCTTTTTATTATCATTGTATTGTATAAATATGCAAACCTTGTATTTTATGGTCTCAATTATTATTATTAGTTGTAGTGTACTGCTACAACTTTGCTTTTGCTGTGCAGTGGTGTTGCATTTTTAAACTCTCAAAATCATCAACTAGAGTGTTACTAAAGACGTTTTTTCTGCAGTAGAAACATGTTTGCATTTTTGTAGCTGCTACTACAATGAATGCATTTCAATCTTTTAAAATAAAGGGGTTACTAAAGACGTTTTTCTGCAGTAGAAACGTATTTGCATTTTTGTAGGGGCTACTATAATGAATGCATTCCAATCTTTTAAAATAAAAGGGAGCTTCGAAAGAACTCTGCTGTTATTCAGACCACGTCAATAAAGCGTTTTTTTTTTTTTTTTTTTTTTGCTGTCATGTGTGAACGAAACCTGAAGCAACGCGCCCCTTATTCCATTCCAGTTGTCGTGTACTACATAGAGTGGGCCAAGAGTTCTTCCTTCCGTGTGCAACATATTCTTTCCTTTTTTCTTTTTTTGGCCGTCCGATGTGTACCGGCTAGCTCGTTTCGCTTAAGAAAGTGTAACGTGTACGAAATAAAAAAAAAGCGTTCGGCACATTGTAAAATGCACTGCGCCGCTTCAAGCTGAAGTGCGGTAGGCACCAACTTCAATAATAATAATAATAATAATAATAATAATAATAATAATAATAATAATAATAATATCGAAAAATCTTTGCTCGGGCATGTTTATGAAAAAGGAGGAGGTATAACAGGAAGAAAAAAGGAGGGAGATCGCCCCTGGGCGGCGCACTATCGGCGCGACGGAGGTACCAACACGTACGCGGAGCGCCTGCCAGCCATCCGCCCGGGAAGATTGGTCGACGCCAGCGCCACCGCACCTTTCCACGCTGAAAGGCCCGCGCCCAGGCAGCCGTTCGCGCCACTCAAAGTTCTAGTACACTCTACCGCGCGTACCATGCGCGGCGCGCCGGCGAACGTCGAAGCCGAATTAGGCGCGCCACAGTTGTAGTACTTAAAGTAAACAAATACTAACGTTGGATATAGCTCTACTGCTTCGTATGCTTCATGCCGCGGTAAGAAGAGAACTAATAATATTTTTATGATGACTAATTTTGTTTTAAAGTGTGAACGTTATAATGGCTCATAACAAGAACGCTGGCATTTTGACCTCCGAGACGTTAATTATGCGTGTTAATCTCGGGGGCTATAAGCGTTTATTACTGTCATGGCGCTGCAATCTGCAGCGTGATTGAAATGGAGCTCTTTAACCATATAACTCTATGTCTTTAACCATGCTCTTGAGCATGGAGCAGAGAGAAAGGAATTTCCTTCCTCCATGGCATGGAGTAAGGGAAATTTTCTCCATCCTCTTGAGCCGTTGCTTGAGCAGACGCTACTGACGCTGTCTTAAAGGGACCCTGAAACGGTTATTTGAAGCTTTGTCAGCGTTTAGACTAGAGCATCATCGAACCATTGGCACCACAAATTTAGCGGCACGCCGTGTACCAAGGCGGCTACGGACAATTATATCATACCCTCCTTCTCACCCCTGCCTTGCCTCCTCAACTCATGATACACGCTGGCATCGCTGGCGATCGCAGAGCTCACGTGAGCACACTCGACGATTTGAGCTTCGCCCAGTGATGACCTCCGAGATTGCACGCCGACAGGTTGCATGTATCTCGGAGATCATAGCCCAGTGCGCCCGGCAGCACGCACGCCGTCTGGCAACAGAGATATCGCGGAGTGGTTGATATCTGCTCCGACAGGTGCCGCCACCCTACCAGCCAATTTTTCGTGCGCGCACACCGCAGCTCCGCAGCCCCAATGACGTCGTACGGACACTGCATGTCGTACTCGCAAGGGGCGGTTGAAAACGCGTTGGGCTGAGCCGCAGCGATCTGCAGCGATTCGCAGCTTTATAGCGTTGTAATAAATTACACAGTGCAAGCAGAGAGCTTAAATTAGTCTGTAAATGAGCCTTAGGACTTGGTATACTGGCCCGATGTGTTTGTACAAAATCGTCAAAACCGTTTCAGGGTCCCTTTAAGGTTTGATCGGACGTTTGATCGGATGTACATGAGAATGAGGTGAGATCAAGGCTTCGACGGACACCCGTCTTGCCGGGAAGAATCGTTGAATAAAAATATGAGGACGCCGATCACAAGAGGAAAACAATGCCTTGATGTTTATTCTTATTGCAGATTATTGTGAACAAAGCTCCCGTTCTGGGCGCGGAAACGGCCTCCAAGATTTTTGTCAAAGGCATTAAGCCGGTAGTGCAAGTACTTTGAAAATACGTACAAAAACCAGCACACAAAACTGCGTACGCAAGCTTTCGGCACCATATCTCAAACAATAAAGATTAGAAGGAAAAAAAGTCGCAGTTTCGCCAAAAGGACGACGCAATGAATTCAATGGCAACAAATTGGAATGCTATGAGTAAGGCGAGAAACTAACTCCTTCAGAATTCAACCTGAGGAAATCAAGATAGCGCTGGTGTAAAGAATCAAACGAGGTCGCGCAGCAGTGAGCCAAAGACAAAACTTGCAAATTACGCACCAATGAACCGTCGATGCCATTGGAATCTCGGATCTTCAACCTGCCGAGGAAGAAGCATTTTTTGATGCTGCATTCGGGCATCAGCATTTGTGACAAGAATTTTTCAGGTATCGGTTTCAAACTCTCTCACCTAAGATATGTACACAGCTAAAAAGTAGGGACAGATTATTGCCCTTGCATATAGGGTACACAGTGTTCTACCTTTTGAACACGGATATATGAACATTTCTTTAGATCATGACGGGTTTTCGACTGGCGACGTATCGTTTTTGTTGCGTCTTTCATTTGAGGGAGAGGGACAGCTTGTGTGGATAGAGCAGATATATGTTCTTGGTCCTTCATAATTACAGAATAACATAGCGAAATCTCGTTGATAAGATCCCGCTTAATACGTTTTTCGGCATAATACGTTTTCTGTTCCCGGCCGACACCCCATAGAGGTAATGTATTTGCGTACGGCTAATACGATCGTATTTCCGCGTGAGATTGGATAATACGATCGCGGAAACATCTGAGAACCTCGCGTGGTTTCAATTTTTCGCCTCAAACTCAACGTCGATGTGACTCCGGAAGAATTTGTGTCGACTGACGACCAACTGAAGGCATGCCAATTACGCGCTGTCCAAGAAATCATAGCAGATGTTGCCGCTGAAGATGTGATCCATGACGACAACGAAAAGGCGGGAGGTTGCACTGGTGACCGTCGCCCAGTAGCTACTGGCCAGTGGCGTAGCCAGGGGGTGGCACACCGGGCCCATGCACCCCCCCCCCCCCCCCCGAATTTTTTTTCGCCATGGCATACAGAGCCCAAAATGACACTCGACCACATCCGCCTGCTCGGCCCCCACTTCAAGTTAAGGGGGTGCCCCCCCTTAACCTAATAATAACGTAATAATACGTTATTATTAAATGCGAAGCATTTCTTAGCGAACATCGGTGACTTTGAGCGTATCTATCTATCTATCTATCTATCTATCTATCTATCTATCTATCTATCTATCTATCTATCTATCTATCTATCTATCTATCTATCTATCTATCTATCTATCTATCTATCTATCTAGCTAGCTAGCTAGCTAGCTAGCTATCTATCTAGCCGCCTACGACTTTGTGCTCCCGTGGCCGTATCGTTAATGGGATTTATACCAAATTTGGTATGGCATAACATGACTGTATGACGAACATAAATGGCTGGTCATATCATGAAAATCATGACTACCTTGTCATGAAAAGTATGATTTACATGCCACGCTCATGGCGCGCTCGCGGCCGTTTCGTTAGCTTGATATACACCAAATTTGGGATTGAGTGACATGAATCTATGACGAACATAAATGACAAGTGGTAATATGAAAATCATGACTTCATGAGCGACATGACTTGCATTCTACGCTCATAGCGCGCTCGCGGCCGTTTCGTTAGCTTGAGATACACCAATTTTGGTATGGAGCGACATGACTGTATGACGAACACAAACGACAAGTGGTAATATGGAAATCATGACTTCATGAGTGACATGACTTGCATTCCACGCTCATGGCGCGCTCGCGGCCGTTTCGTTAGCTTGATATACACCAAATTTGGTATTGAGTGACATGACTGTATGACGAACATAAATGACAAGTGGTAATATGGAAATCATGACTTGTCGTGTGCGACATGACTTGCATGCCACGTTCATGGCTTGCTCGCGGCCGTTTCGTTAGCTTGAAATGCACCAAATTTGGGATTGAGTGACGTGACTGTATGACGAACATAAATGACGAGTGGTGATATGAAAATCATGACATGTCATGAGCTACATGACTTGCATTCCACGCTCATGGCGCGCTCGCGGCTGTTTCGTTAGCTTGATATACACCAAATTTGGTATTGAGTGACATGACTGTATAACGAACATAAGTGGCAGGTGGTAACATGAAAATCTTGGCATGCATGTAATCTACAATGCCATTTACATGCCACGCTCATGGTGCGCTTGCGTCCAGTTCGCTAGCTTGACATACACCAAAACTGGTATATCGCGACGTGACTGTCTGACGAACACAAATGACAGGTCGTAACATGTAAAACATGACATGCAAATTATGTAAAGCATGATTTGCTCCTTCCTGGCTGCTTCACATTACATGGATTCCCACAGTGCGTGGGATCTGCCGGCTTTTTTTTTTTTTTTTTTCAATGCCCGTGAGAACCGTATCAACGAGATTCCACTGTATAATAATGGCAAGTTAGGGTCGCAGCAAGAAATTTTATTGCAGAGGGGAAGGGGGAGGGGGGGGTCAACCAGCTTTCATGTACAGACCTTTTCACAAACGACTCCCCGGGCGCCACCATAGTCCTTTCTGGGCTGCGCAAATTGGCGTGACCCCCCCAAAAATGCACTGCCGAGGCTGTGACGTCAGCCTTTGTACTCCCGCGCACACACCCAACATGGCGGCGTTTTTTCTCTCCTGTGAAAAGGTTCATATTTCTATATTAGCAAGAAGGTGTGTCTGAACACCCCCCCCCCCCCCCGGCTAAGCCAGCGTTATAAGTAGAAATCTCGTGTCAATGTTATTTTCAGGCGCACTGAGGGTTTGCTGTTTGCGGTTGCTAGTCGATCGTATACGATTGGTTTTTTTTTTTTTTTTTTCTGATACCTCCCGTCTCGAAGCTCTTGATACTTACAGGTTGGACGATGTCCTTGAACGTCGGTGACGCCGTCTTTAGCAATTGTGCCTCGGTTGAAGCGCAGGAACAGTCATGTGCAGTACTCCATGTCACGGAGAATCCGTGGCACACGAAACGCAGGATCCCGGACCGCAGAGATGATCTCAAGTTGGGGTGAACTCAAAGCAAGTGATTGATATGGTTCGATGAATTCACGCGCAGATGTTGCGGGCATTCATAACGGCAGTGAGTTTTAGCGAACCGCCCTTACGTAGTAACGCCGTATAAAATCAAGGAGGTTATACCAAGGTTCAGTACGTCTAAGTTATACAGCGAAGTTTTAGTGTAACCTCCTTGTATGTCATGTGCTTCCATCATATGCCACACTAAAACGCAGACTGAAGTCCCATGTGGGCGTTTGTCATCCGTTATAGCTATGACTACGTTACTGCGCTACTAACGGTGTGCTAAAACTCACTGACATCACCACCAACAAACACGCATATGCGTTACATTTGATGAACACACCGTTTGCCTGATATGCGTCTCGAGCTTCCACCGTTCTGCGCTTCGCGGATGCGCTTTCTTTGCCTTGTGCGTAAGCACAAAAACACCTTACGTTTGTCGGATCGCACTTGTGGCGCCCCCCTGGGACGACGATCCGGAGTCCTCTGCAAAGTAACAAGCGCACACTCAACTACCGAGCTTGTTAGCAAACACACCAAAGAGAGGCGGCATCAAGTTTTAAAGCATCACTAAACTGAAAAAAGATATTCTCTTGTATTATTATTGTCATAGCAATTATAGGACACTCGAGGCGCATTTCTGCCGTCGCCGTCATGTTCCGTATAAAGTGAAAATTGATAGTTTCGCCCTGCACATCGCATGTTATACGTGCGAAAGAAATCTTGCGAAGGCTGCAAACGGGCGCGGCTCAAGCAGCGATGAAATGCGCCAGCCGGCTCCGTCGGGCAGAGGAGCATGAAGGGATGCCGGTGGGTGTGCTGCGTCGCTCGGGCAGCAACAGCGAACTTTTATCAAACGGATGCGGTCACGCGTGCTGTCTCGACTGAGGATCAGTAGAGGGCTCATCCCCTTGTGTACGGGCTGCGCTGTCACCGCTTACTTCGCGTTAAAGCGACAGACAGCGCGAAAACCACTTTTGCTTCCTGGAGCAGCCGTATTCCCTTATGCCAGCGTTTCGTAAAGTTACGCCGGATCTAATCCTAGTAGGGCGAGCTGCTAGCATCACTTCGCATAACAATACAATTCGTTCCTATCACATGCATTCATTGCTTCGCCTTTGCAGTCTTGCGAAGACGCCTACTGGGCGAGGAAACGCGTTGAATGGAAATGAATTCGGTGGCGACGATGTGTCGTGGTTCCCGCGCGACGTCGCAGTACATGGATTTCTCTAAGCTTCCTTGTCCCGGCTTCCGTTTGACTCCGTGTCGCCCGCAGCCGCTTTGTTGCAAGACGAAGTTCACTACGATTCATTCTTCTATCCGAAAAAACGCCAAAACCCAACAATGAACAAAGCCACAACAGCGTTCGAAGCCGCAAGCGCGAAGACTATGCAAATCCATGTACTACCCGTGGTGGCTGAACGATCGCGGCGCCAGAGTTCCCTCTAGCAAATCTTGTAGGAAACTCTGTGGCTGTGATGGCCTGCTGGCAGTCACAGCCACAGGCACTCGACACACAGACACCATTTTTACTCGCCCTTTAAGCACTCTAAGAAATAATCGAGTAAAAAGGGTGTCTTTTTGCTACACAACTATAATCGTCATCTACACCGCGTACTTTCCTGGCGTTATCACCGCCGTCCCGGCACTTCCCAGTCACGAACGCCGCGCGCGTTATCGGCGTGACATAGCATTCTTGATAGGAATGTGCCGAGAGCCGGGTTTTCAAGAGAGGAAACGTGAGCAAGATGACGATTATTGTTTTGTGTAGCAGAAATACTCCCAAAATACTCGACTTTTTTCTTACACTCTAAGAAATGATCGAGTAAAAAGAGTGTCTTTTTGTCCCTCAACAACAATCGTCATCTATCCTTGCGTTCCTTTCCTTGCATTATGACCGCGCGCCCGGCAGTTTCAGGTCACGAACGACATGCGCATTATCAGCGTGACATAGCATTCTTGATAGGAAAGTGGCCAGCGCCGAGTTTTCAAGAAAGGAAGCGCGAGCAAGCCGGATGACGATTACTGATATGGGACAAAAAGACACCCCTTTTAGTCGATCATTTTTTAGAGTGTAGAGTGCATGAAAAAGCGAGTAAAAAGGGTGTCTTTTTCACAACAAGAATCGTCCTCTATCTTGCATGGCTTTCTTTGGTTATAACCGCGCGCGGTCGCGGCACTTCCCGGTCTTATATAAGAAATGGAAACGCAAGCGAGCCAGATGACGATTACGGTTGTGGGTCAAAAAGACACCCTTTTTGCTCGATCTTTCGTTAGAGTATACCGCCACAAGTGTGTGTTTCCCGTGCACGCTTACCGATCATAAGGATGTATATGATGGCCCCCCATGACGCCAGTAATGGCGATGACCAGGGCCGTGACGACGGCGATCACCATCAACCGGCTGCCCTCAGGGTAGATGCTTCTCCGAGGTGGCCTATCCGTATCGACGGAGCGGTGAAAGTATGGTCAATAAGCGAAATAAACA
This sequence comes from Rhipicephalus appendiculatus, assembly GCA_030522465.1. Classification (NCBI taxonomy): domain Eukaryota; kingdom Metazoa; phylum Arthropoda; class Arachnida; order Ixodida; family Ixodidae; genus Rhipicephalus; species Rhipicephalus appendiculatus. Next base: position 338,493 of record JALIZH010032995.1, read on the forward strand.
AGAACGGCGAGATGGTTCGAATAAATCCGGGGTTCCCCACTACGACGTGTAATGTATAACCATATGTCGTGGTTTTGGCACGTAAAACCGAATAATTTTTGTTATCGCTTATGTGATGGCTTACCTGCTGAGGTGCTGCTGCCTCATTTCACTGTAATTCTCACGAGTATACTATCATTCTCATGAAATCCAACGTAATTGAAGACACTTGCTATACCCTTTGAACAGTTGATTGGATGTTCCAACTACGATCGTTAAATCACGTTCGCGTGTCGTATAATTCACGTAATCCTCTTTTCTTCTTTTCTTTTTTATTTGCAACTACCCCAGAAACTTGACGTTCCGTTTTGTCTTATTGAGTGTACGCTTTCGATTCGGTTCGAAAATTACGCTATTCGAGCATCCCATACATTTTTCATATTAACGGAACCGACTCAGACTAATGTTTCTCATAGATTACGTCTGGTCAGCTTAGTGATTGGGCCTAAGTAATATACTTAGTAATGAATTGCTTTCATGGCTGTACTTACCGCACCGTTCTCGTTGCTCGTGGTCCAGGATGGTCTCGTGCGCCTGGGGAACTGTTCAAAAGATGACGCCTCGGTGAAAGATTGGTTTCGGTACATGAACTCATTTCGATGTAAATCAAGAACACACTTGCACATGTATGTGCCCATTATGTGTATCGCATCCGGTTCTATTTTGGGGCGATAGCGAGTTATTTGATTCAATTAAATTGCTTTGTTTATTTTGATAATCTGGCAGAACCTTGCGCCATAAATATGATGTAGGAATAGTTGGTTCACTTACTTAACCCCCCATCTCCATTCCGACAACAGTCGAGCTGCCTCTGTCTGAAAAAAAAAAGAATGAACGGCACAAAAAAAGAAAGTGAACGTCAACATACAAATTACCATTGAACGGATAATCAGTCAATAGCATATTTCCTTTATGCAATAACAATATGTAGGCCATTAATTATGCAACAGAAATGGGTAGAGGGCTAGTATAAGCCGGAAAACGACTATTGGATAATTCCGTGACGTCACAGATGGTGCCAACAACCAGAGGAGGCTAGGTGATGTCAGAGCCTTATTCGCGTGGGAAACTACAGAAACAATCGTAATCTCTTGCCGAGCACCCAAGGGATCATCTTAGACAACATAATTTAATGGATGAGGTTGGATGACTTTACACATGGCAGGTGTGACTTCTTTGCAACTCTCAATTGAAAATGAATTGCTGCTAATCTGATACTCTCTAAATATTTGATACAACGCGATTAACTAGGCGTCACATACTCACCGCCTACAGCCATTCTGCTTTCTCCTCTTCTTCCCTTTTATGACTGGTCACATGCCGCTGCTGATGTTGATGACCTGCATCACTGGCTCACACCTGCCCTGGGTACAGTGTACCCTGGGGGGATAGGCCAATAAACGAAAACACAGTTTCAACCGCAAGGGCAAAGCAATGAATGTGACAGCAACAAATTGGAATGTGACACCAAGAACGGCAAGCAGCTTGACACTGCCGAGATACACACCGCTGTTTATTCCAGCGATATCTTAAATGCACGAAGCCTTTAAATTTACCCAATGATATATTGCCCACTTCACTTTGCGAACAAGCATTTACAAACCTTGAGGTTGTCGCGTATCTGGTGAAATCGCCGCTGAAACTTACGCACGTGTTGTGTCCCTCCCTTTTCGTCTTTGTGTTTTTTATGCGTTAAGTATTCTTACCGTGCGTTACCGACAAGGCCAACTTTCTGCCCTCGCGGAGCTCGAGAGTACCGTGGTTAATTGTTCGGAATATAGCATGCCGTAATTCATACGTTGTAATGTATACAGGTTGTCCCAGCTAACTCGGAGCAAGATTTCAAAAAGAACTAGGAGTTCCAGAAAATCCTACCTGCTGCATATTAGTGGCAGTTACTCGCACTTACAGACAGTATATTTTTAATCACTAAGCACTACTTATTTCATGTCAATTGGTCAACCTTTTAGTGCTTGACTCAGTAGCATGCAAATTTCGAGGTGTAGGCTCGCATTTATTCCTCACCAATGTTGCCTGGCTGTTACTGCCGAGAAAAAGAAAAGAAAATCCCCCCCAAAACACGCGATAAATAAAATAGACTAGTCCTTAAAGATAACCGCTATCCAAGCGCTTCCACGTGGGAGTGCGTCTGCGAATATTCGTAATTTCGAATACGAATCGAATACTTTGCGGTTACTGCATGCTGGAAATTGGTGATGTTTTAGAAGCATGAAGCGGGCATTACCTTTTGCCGCGCGCCCGGAATGCAGGAAAATATATATTTTTTTTGCTGTTGTTGCTTCTCTATGGGGTTGTCTTTTTTTTCTTTTTTTTTTCCTTTTTTTTTAATCTTGCGAGTTTATAATACTAATCTGTAATGCAATTCATTTTCAACCTCCAGTAATGTGAATTTGTTTCTTAAGCAAGACACCGTCCGATTCATGGCCTATCCCCCGAGGTGGGTTGCGCCAAAGCACCAAGGAACCAACCAACCAACCAAATTTTATTTTTCGCTCCTGGAATGCCAGTGCCATGCAAACCGCGACATGCAACCGGAAAGTGACGTCCACCTAATCGAAACGTGGGAGGCCAAGCTCGTCCTCGAGGACCTGGAAGACCAGCGACAACTCGTCGCCAGGGCCAAGAGGGCAGTCGAAGCCAGAGGTTTCCTGGACTAGGGAACTCTCCCACCTTAGGGTGATACCGGGCATTTCTCTCTCTCTCTCTCTCGCCAAGCTTCATTCCGCAGCTCTCCCGCATGGGACGGGGCTCGGCTGCTGGCCCGAAACACGCATGTTCGATCCCAGTCGCGGTGGTCGCATTTAGCCCTCCACTTTGGAAATCAACCAATATTACTGGGGGGGTGTGCGAATAGTGAATTTTAGAATCGAATGGAATACACATACGAATCGAATACAATTCGAATTCGAGGACTGGTAACGTGAAAATTTTCAAGAGCTCAAGAATTCCACAACTTTTGATTTGAAACAAATATTGCGATTACTTTTAACCGACAGAATAACTACAATAATTTAAACTGAGCATTTAAACTGCAGCCATTGAAATATTTGGTAACTGCAGGCTGAAATATAGCCGTGCGTTACTTTGTCAGAACCCTTAAATAAAACTGATTCTTAAATATTAAGCAATTTTCATGAGTTAAGATAATCATGACTTTTCACGATTCGGCGACAATGGCGTTACTTCATCCTGGGCTTCAATGCGGAACGCAAGAAAACTTAGCTGTTACCATGTCTCATTCCTTGGAGCATTTTTCGTCATTGCTGGTTATTCGAAAAATATTCGAGAAATATTCGATGTTTCGTATGCACTATTCGATCAGAGTACCGAATCGAATAGAACGCCATTCGAATTCGTTATTCGGAGTTTTCGAATATTCGCACACCCCCTAAAAATTACCGTCAATAGTGTTGCCTACATGATTCCGGGCGCTAGTTGTAGCGCCCTTGTTTCAGCGTTCACGTTTGAACGCTGAAACGTTTGCTTGAAACGTTTGCATGAACAGTATGTTCATGAAGCAACTATGGAACACAAACTACGCGAACTACGGAACACTACAAAACACACCGTACAGTTAATAGGGAGTTTTCGAATAGCGTACGCAAAGCTTTGCGGTCTTTGCGGTCGCCCGCTATTTCCGTCACTTAACGGGGGCAAACGGGGGGCACTTAACGGCAAACGCAAACGCAAAGCTTTGCGTACGCTATTCGAAAACTCCCTAATATTTTGCGCCGTAAAGAACTCATCCTCTACCTCAACTGCGAGAGGTCTTGCAGCACGTTCAGACGCGTTGTGAACGCGTGTGCATAATAATTTGTAGTAATTATGGGGGACGCTGTACGGTGGGGGTTTGTAATAGAGATTGAGGAGTTTCTTTTCTTGTTTTGGTAAAATTGGGAGTTTGTAGGTTTCAGTGATTAAAATCAGCTTCGTCCCGTGTATATTTTAGTACTGATACTAGGGACATTAGCGTAACAAAAGCTGCAAGCGAATGAGGGTGATCGTAGGGCTCGCCGCAGGAATTCAGACAGAAATCAAGCAGCGAACTGGATTCTGTATCTGTCGCTGTAGGGAACATACAACACTGCAGAAAAAAATTGCAACATTTGGGGAACACCGTTAAATACTGCTAGCAATTCCGACGAATTCGACGAGTCTGCGCTGCTGGAGGTCTAATAGTCAGTTGGTTGAAACTTTTTCCCTCACTGCCTCTTCGTCTACGTCGACATCTGCACTGTTTCCTTCAATATGGTGAAGCAGGCGGGACCTCTGCTCAACACATATTTCAACCACCAATTTCGTCAAACCGAACAGGCAAAATGCAAATTGTCCAAATCGTGTATACGCTGTAACTGGGACGCAGGAAGGAGACTTACGAATTCACACAGTGAAGCACTTTTTATTACGTCATAAAGCAGACTTATCTACAGAATACATCCGTAGATTGCAAGTGATTCTATGTACAGCCGTCATAGTTAGACGGAATATGAGGGGTTAGAAATATATGTATATATGTGGAGTTAGAATTGTGCACCGGTCACGACTGGAGACCCGGACGATCTTCCCTCGTGCACCGCGGTGCAGGTCGTCGGGCAGTGACGTGACTTAAGCGCCCCTGGCGGCGGCTTCGGAAGCAGCCGCCATGCGGGAGCGCGCCATTTCGACCAGAGCCTCGGTGGACTTGGTGCACAAGGGATAGCGCTGGCGGCACACTTCGCGGTTGGCAGACTCCTGGCCGGTGACGGCGGCGTCACGGTATGGCATCCAGGGGGGCGCTGGAGTCTTCCCTTGACAGAGCCCTGTGAAATGAGACGGGGAAGTGTAGATTATACACTGCAAGTACTAGTGCATATAACACAGTGATTAGATCACATAAGATTTCCGTAGTGAACCATTGTGAAGTGAAATAGACATTCTAATTGTTTTTGCCGGCTTGAATACGGACGAGGTGTTCACCTTACATGTGTTCGGACCCCTGTACGTGCCGAGCACACTCCAGTGATGAGTGTCGTGCTCAGACGCTCAAGTGTTCGAGATAAACTGCATAAACTGCTGTTCATTTGGGCGCCATTTAACTGGGAGATATTCGGACGGTCAGTCTGAGAGCCCTCTGACCATGTTTGAAAGTGGCGAATTCAACAGCACTCTGAGGAACAAACATGTGGAAGGACGACGTCGAGCGGCCGCTCCAAGAGGTTTAAATGCCGCGCCAAAGTGCGCCCCCCCCCCCCCCCTGGCGTAAGCAGTACGCACACATAAAGCTTCGTTTTTCTCGTATTGCGGTTTTTATAAATTTCTCAACTTCAATGTACCTTTTCTCAAAAAGGTATTGAATCGATTCCGATGAAACTTTGCATGCATGTGCTACGACAAGTTGTAAATAATCTGAACTAAAAAAATTGCCAAATTTTAAAAAAGTGAAGCTGTAAAAAAATTTCACAGCAATGTGCACCCTGTGTGGCTTTGTGCATGCAGTAATTTTTTTATTTTTTTTACAAATACTCCGTAAAGGATGTTTTATTTTTTTAGTTCAGATATAACCTACATGTCTCCAAGAATAAGAGGGCTTAATATCATTACATTCATTTCAGTGGTTGCAGAGAAAAGGCACATTGAATAATTGAACCACTTTTAAAATTTGGGAGTGGGCCACAGGAATGATAGGCAACCCAGGCATAAAAAAAAAGGGTGTCACGTGATTGCCAGTGGCCTTCTTTGTGAGAACATGAACTTTTATGTGAATACTTGCAGCCATTTCTAAAATATTACGTTAAAACTGACATATACCCTTTGCCCTACCATACCCCCCTTAAATCTACAGCGAGAACAAAGTATCAAGTGTTGAGAAAAGGACGAGCCGCCGTCCCCATGGTGAAGCCCCCCCGTCGACTTTTTTTATTTTAAACACTGATTCTGATCTTGACCACACAATTTCCAACAATCAAGTCATGTTCCTATTACGCTTATTATGTCTAGTTTCCCATTAATTTTAAGAGCCTCCGGAGTGTTCTGAAATAACCACCCGAGTGTACCATGAGAAGAGATTGCGGACGATAGCTATCATGACCACCGGCAAACCCTCGCACACATACACACGAACATATACACGTGGTTTTCGTTTTGTGACTACCAGTCACAAATGGAAAACCACGACGAGAGCATCATGACCTAGGCACAGAAATGAGCCTAGGCACAGAAATACATATGCACTCCAATGATGGAGTCATGTCGGGTTATCCATAGCACTATCCATGGCTACCATCCTCGCAAGCACAAGCGCTTATGGCTTCTGGTGTTGGCAATACCGATGTTTTTGTTGGCATCGTTATAGAACTAAACTGGTTATAGTATGAAACATATGCGACTGTTCAACATATTTCTGTGCGTGCAACATTTGCACATATCTTTAGGGTCATTTTGCTCAATAAAAAAATGACCCAGTCACCTTACCTCCACATGCTTCGCATAACATTCTACCTAATTTTTGTATAGCCTTTTTACAACAATGTAAATCAATCGTTTATGCACTACTGCACTCGAATGCATTCGGGCCTTGGAATCAATCGATGGTGTTATCAATTGGTCGATGCACTCACGTCATGAATTCGGCGACGCTCTTGCCCTGCGGTCCAGCCAGGCTGGGCTCGGCTGCCACCTCGCAGACCACTCGCTGCACGCACCTCTCGGAGTCGTAGGTGCTCACGTACATGAAGATCTGCTTCAGCATCAGGGGGGTTCATTTTACCATCGGAAGGCAGAGCAGAGTTCGGTGCTTCCCTGCGCCTGCGCAGTAGACAAGAATTGATGCACAAAGACTACTACGAGCATGCACAGCTCTACTCACAAATGATCGTCAGGATATCAAGCTAGTAAGCTTGATATGCTGTTATGACTAACAAAACACGTTACGGAACTAGTTTGAGATACTGCACAAATTGCTAGCTTACGTTAATAAGCGCAAATTATTTGCGTCCAGTCAATTCAACTTCAGCTATGTAAAAACTAGCTTGACAGCACACTTATGCTACCTTGGTGAACACCGAGATTCCCCATGTGCACACTAGTGGACGCAAAAAGCTAACGATACAGGCAACAATTGCAATCCTCACTTTGCCACAAAAACAAAAAGGAAAAAAAAAGGAGTGACATAACACTTCGTTTGAAGGCGAATAGGTCGCAGGGCTCCTTTTTTCGTCAGACACAACCAAATGAATCAGAATACATGGCATCTTTTTTTTTTTTTTTTTTTTTAGCGAAAAAGTGGCAAGTAAAAGGAGGCTGCACAGGGCGAGCGGTCACCCTGCGCACTGTTCGTTGTTGGCAGTGGCGTAGCCAGGGGGTGGCACACCGGGCACGTGCCCCCCCCCCCCCCCCCCGAAATTTTTTTTCGCCATGGCATACATAGCGAAAAATGGCCATTTCAAGGAGGTGCCCCCCCCCCCCCCCCCCGAAAAAAATTTCTGGCTACGCCCCTGGTTGTTGGGATTCGTTTACTTCCCCCTTTTGCGCTAAAAGATGCCGTAAGGAAATAAATCTCGACAGACAGCTAAGCCAAGGATAGCATAGAGGACATTATAACTGTGTGTAGGAATTATGACAAATACAAAGGAATTTTAGGAGACAAGAAATAGATTCGCCGTCGGTGTAGCCCGAACACAGTATTGGGGGGAGCATTTCTACGACATGCCATAGTCATCTACCACGCGGTCCCGACAATGCCCTGTCACGAACGACGTGGGCGCTCATAGCATCCTTGATAGGAAAGTGACAAGAGCCGGATTTTCAAGAGAGGAAACGCGAGCAAGTCCGATGATTACTGTTGTGTGGCAGAAAAACTATGCCAGAAATGCAGAGTGTAGTGCTATGTCACGCTGATAGCTCGCACGCCGCTCTTAACGTAGTAGTAGCAGTGGTCAACAGCATGAACGTATTCTGAGCGGCAATAAGCACTCGTGCGATACCGCCATGTTCCCGTCTGCAGCGTGTTCAAGAAAAGCATTGCGGAAAAGTACTGTAGGGGAGTAGCGCGAAAGAAGAGTACAGAATGTGGCCCACAAACAAACAGACGTGACGCTGTGTGTGTGCCTTATCCCTGCCCTCGTCCTTCAAGGGCTGCTCCCCTAAAATATGTTTAACCAATTGCCCGACAAATTCACTCTACAAAAAGCACCACACATATTACCGTGCTGGCTTAGGCGCGCGGCGGCCGCAGACGTAGCAGGGGAAGCGTGCGGACCGGCTCCTTGGAGCATGGATTACGCGTGGGGAGTCTGGAAGAATAGAGGTATACTTGGATCGTATAAACCTTGCGCCGTAGACCAAAGCACGCCTGATCCGCAAAATGCTCGCGGAGAGGCGTGGGCGCACGCCAAACTATACTCGGTGACAGCTTTTCTTGACAGCACTGTGGAAGCTACAGAACCAAAGCGCATGTCTGCTTCCTCGCCAGAAAAATAGTACTGAAGTTTATTGATAATTTTCTCATTTCCCTTCCTGAAATAAATACTGCTTTTATTACGAGACTTAAACAGTTGCGGGAAGTTGCAGGCAAAATACAGTTATCGTTCACCTTGCAACAATGCTTTTCAAGAACACTTTTTCAGCCCACCCGTTTTCCAAGGAAACATGGCGTCCGTGACGTCACTGTGCGGCTGAATACGCGCTATTTAGTTCTCCAAGAAAAACACTCGTAATAGGCGTTTCTTCCATTCATAATTTTCACGTATGAGTTTTTCTAAACGCGTTAACGATGCGAGCGAGCAAAACCGAAATCAGTCGCAAGCTGCCGAACTACTTGCGGAGCAACACGAATGTGTGGAAGCCCCGCCTCCGTAGCCTTCGCTCCAATGTCAAGATAAGTTGTCGCCGAGTGTAGAAGCAAGCAGGTGGCATTTTGGTAACACTATGAATGAGGTCGCAAATGGGCTGGAACAGGACCAGTGCCTGTACCTTTTCAAATAGGGTTTAGCAGTGTGGTTTTCTAGGCCATGTACCAGTTGGTACATGAAGCAAAAGTGAAGGATTACAACAAGAGGAAACACGCACAGGACGGCGGCTGAGTTATGAAGTTCACTAATGCAAACGTACAAAAAGTCGCTTCCACCCCACCTTTTTAAGCGGGCCTTAACACGTCCACTACATGGTGAAATTACGGATATTGGCTCGAAAGGGAATGGGCGAAGCTTCCCTTAATGAGGATGTTGGGCGCTGAATTCTGTGCACTTTCGATACATCGCGCGGATAAGGAATGTGTGGACGTGTTAAGGCCCATTGAAAAAAGATAAAAATGGGAATGGAGCGGGTTAGTTTGTATGTTCGCATGATTACTGCTGTTCATTCCTGAAGAATTCGTGGCGGTGTTCTGGTGAATACCCTTCTTTCAGTAAGTACAGCGTATACGTCCTGGTCGTTTCTCCTCTTGTGCTCGCGTCGTGACGTGCTGGAATCCCATCACTTTGTCAAACTGACATGCGCTGAAGCGATACATGACCCACCCAACTCGCTCACAACCAATCGACAGTACTCTTCTTCCCGTATGTACCCGCATGTAACGCTTTGGTCTACCGTCGTATGCCGGGAAAACATCACAAGGGCAACACTCACTTGCGCAGTTCAACGGCGCTCCTGGTGAAGCCGTACCCGAACATAGGGTGTCCGTACGACAGAGAGGAGTCCCATCCCTTAGGCAGGGAGAATTTCCACGGATCGACGACGGGCACAGGACGGACAGCGACGCGCGGCGGGGCCGACTTGAAGACCTTCACGTTGGTAATTGCTGCGAGAAAGAAGGATAGAGCAGTGGTGGTGAGTGCATAGGGCGATAGCGAGACCTGACGTCAACTGACAAGTGTGCCAGATAAAGACGAATGGCACTAAAAGACGGGGACGAAGTGAAGACACGAAACGACAAACGCAGGCCCTGTTGAATTTTATTTATCCTACAGTAAGCTCCTCGTTGTGTAGTAAGAAAAAAATTATAAATAAAGAACAAACTATGCAGGACAGCGCGGATTCGACACAGGACTAAGAACACAGATGCACTAAACTTGGGACAGCAGCTTTTGCTTTCCCAATGGTTTTCTGTCCGTCCCAGCAGAGCCAATTCCACCTCGCCTCAACCGAACAGCACACATCTAACTCAAACACATTTTGCAACGAGGCCGCACTTGTGCAATACTGCTATGTAACCACAATGGCGCGAATATTACTAGAGCGCTTATTTGGACCGGACTGCACTGATGACGTTTGACGATTAGATCTGATTCGAAAGAGCCCAAATTGCAGCACGAATGGCCGCTAAAGATGAATGCTCAAGTGCTGCTCATCGCGAACTACTTGTTCGGAAACTTGCCGTTCGATCTATACGAGTTTGTTTACTTCTGTACATGCCCATATAAAACGAGAAGCAGCGCGAACCACAGGACAACAGGACGGCTGAGCACTTAGTCGCTTGTCTCTGTCCTGTGGCGCGAATAGTAGTAACAGTGGCGCGAATAATATGCAGCCTTGTTCCAAGCACCAGTTTCAAAACTAACAAATGCTTGTCTCAAGAACAGAGTCTAGTCTAGGCGGTGCCGTTCGTTAATGCCGACTGCAGAGTCGGCATGTTCGCGAAGATATGCAGGTGCGACTTACTGGCAGGGACCACTGGCGCGAGGGGCAGGGTCGGAGCAGCGACGACCGGTGGAGGAGCGACCGGGGCGACGACGGGGGCGACGACAGGGGCGACAGCGGGAACGACGGCGATCTTCGACTTGGCACCGGCAACGATAGCCTTGACTCCGGCTTGGGCAGCGGCTTGGGCCGCGGCACTGGTGACCTTAGCCTTGGCAGCCACGAGGCCCAAACCGGCAAGCTTCAGAGCAGCAGAGTTCGCCACGGCAGCCTTGAGATGAGAAAGAAAGACACGGGCAAGAAAACGGTTGAGGACTAACTTGTGCGTAGCAAATGAACTCAGGCCGGCGTATTGTTTTGCGAAGTTCGTGTTACGTTCGGGCAGCCTGGCATCTCAAGTGTACCGATACTGTTTTTCTGCTGCAACCGTCCTAACTCAGCCTTCTCGTCCTTCATACGTATCCATCTGCCCGTACATCAATCCAACCAGTAGACGAGCTGTCACCACACATGCATCATAAGATCACGGAAGTGGCTTAACAGGTCCATATATACAATCCACGAGCTTTCTTTGTACAACTGCATAACTCCACGCACTGATCTGACAGCTATATCCCTTTCAGGCGCGAATTATGATATTCTTGTCTGCGAATGTGTCAGAAAAAGAAGTATATGTTTTGTGCTAGGTTTAGTAATTAACACGAATGAACACGTGTTCTTTAAAGCACAATTATTCCGTAGTCCGTCATATTCAATTATTTTTCTTTAAAGCACAATTATTCCGTAGTCGGTCATATTCAATTATTTTTAAATAAAAAGAATGAAATCATAGCATGAAAACCAGTGCGCAATTTGTTGTGTGCTCAGTTTCGACGCGACACGTCGACCGAGCCGTCGAGCATAGTAGCGCCTTCACCAATGTGGTCGCCTGCGGTCATACGCAGCGCATTGATGTTAAGAAAAGACGCGGTGGTTATACGGAATGTTCGATTCATCAAAACGGTACCTTAACTCTAACTAAGTACTCTAACTAAGTACTCTAACTAAGTACTCTAACTAAGTACTCTAACTAAGTACTCTAACTAAGTACTCTAACTAAGTACTCTAACTAAGTACTCTAACTAAGTACTCTAACTAAGTACTCTAACTAAGTACTCTAACTAAGTTAGAATCATTTTTAACTTAGCGTATGATGCTCACACGGGCGAATTGTTTCGGCAAGCTGGAATATTACCCTTTCATCACAGCTAAGATTTCAAATTAGCATTGGCAATCAGGCGTGACGCGAAAGGAAATAAGATTTTTTGGCATGACCTCTCCTGAATACAGCAAATTACATTGTTTACTACATGAAATAACGATATGTGGAAAATAAAAACCCCCAGAACAAACTGCTCCAAAGATAAATTATCGTACATAGTTTCTATTGCGCTTAATAAATATGTCAAAGGTGGCATAGATTTCCTCCACTCTACACAGACCCAATTGCGCGAAATACGCATGTTAAGTTTTCGATCATTCTCTGAAATTGCTGTATTATTTTTGGAATTTGTGTGCTTTTCTTTGCTTTGTAGCATGCTATTGCAGTTTTTACTGCTGACTGTTGCCACTGCTGTTGTGTACAAAGGTAGCTGTAGGCCCTTGTCAAGCTGCCTCTTTCGGAGAGCAGCTTTTACCTACAGCTGTCCATCAATGTATTGATGAAAAATAACATTATCCTACGCGCAATGTGTCTTATTCAGTCTTGGCCACTAGAGTCAGGTTATAACCTAAGACTAAATTAAAGCTCTGCCCGCAAAACCGCGGCGCGCTAGTAAGGACGAGTCACAAGTACGAGTACTTTTTCTGCGCCAGTGAATATGACTTTTGGCTTAGTTAAGTGATTTGGCTAAGTTAAACCAATGATATGAACATGTGTCTTATGTGTACACCAGCTATCTGAAACACGCAAAAAGTGCATGACGTCATAGAAATGACACAAATGTGATTGGATGGGACGCCTGTGTCAATACTCTCTGGGTGAGGCAATGATGGCGGTGGGTGGAGCTTGTATTTATCCTTAGGTTGCAACAGACTTGCAATACAAAAAACTGGCAAAAAAAGTTGCGTCCAGACTTTGTACCTCAAGGGGATACGAAGAGGTAGTCTCCTCCCCTTGAGACCAATAGCACCTCTATAGACGAGACTATTGGTACAAAGACTATTGGTACAAAGACTATTGGTACGAAAGACTATTGGTACAAAGACTATGGTACAAAGACTATGGTACAAAGACTATGGTACAAAGACTATAGGACAAAGACTATAGGACAAGAACTATAAAAACTATAGTACAAAGACTACAGTACAAAGACTACAGTACAAAGACTACAGTACAAAGACTACAGTACAAAGACTACAGTACAAAGACTACAGTACAAAGACTACAGTACAAAGACTATAGGTACAAAGACTATAGTACAAAGACTATAGTACAAAGACTATAGTACAAAGACTATAGTACAAAGACTATAGTACAAAGACTATAGTACAAAGACTACAGTACAAAGAACTGCACTTTGCACCTCACGGGGATACGAAGAGCTAGCCTCCTCACCTTGAGACCGATAGCACCGAGTCCAGCGAGACCGACACCGGCAGCACCTCCGGTGGCGAAGCCCAATCCCAGCAGCGTGGCACCCTTGAGACCGACTGCTAGCGGCAGCACCCACGGCAGGGGTCCAATCATGGCCAGGGGCAGGGCCAGAGGGAACGGCAGCAGGTTAAATGGGAAAGACACTGGTCAAGGGAAACAGGCTGGGCAGCCAGCCCAACAGAGTGGTCGGCGACATGGTGGCCGTCGCCACGTAGCTGCTGAACAGCAGACCGAGAACCACTGTGGCCAACTTCATGGTTTCACTTGTGTCGGTGACCTGTAACACGGCGATGGATGCGAGAACGTTGAGAGAACGTGCTGAATTTAAGGGGCATCCAATGTCTGACAGCAAATAATGAACTTAACGGCAGAGTACTGCACAATCTATCGAAAGACTGGTTCCTGTCCCTAGAACGCACGCGGGGTTATTCAATAAAGACATTTATGTCCACAGGACGACGCAGCGAGCCATGAAAAGGAAAATAGTCGTCACCCTAAGGGACAGGAAAAGAAGAGTGGGTGAGGGGACAAATTGATGTTAAGGGCATCTTAGTCGAAATCAAGAATAAGTGGGCATATGCAGGGCACTTAATGTGCAGGCAAGATAACCGCTGGCAAGCGCGCGATGGGGAGGCATCCAATACCTAACAGCAAATGAACAATCGTATCAAATGGACAAGAGACAGCCTCGCTGCTCGCTACTTGCGTTCTACGTACGCGATATGAATGATAAGAAAAACAAAAAGTTCGGGAAAAGCCATGAACTCAGGAGTTTCTAGGAGCATGACGAAGCATTTTGTTCATGAAAACTATTTTTCAAGAATGGACAAGCAAGAAACATAGCTGGTTATTGGCCCGCCGAGAAGATATACCCCGAAACCAGTTAGTGAAGCTATCAACTGCAGGACAGAGCCGGGCAAACTTGTACGGAACGAAACGAAATATTGTAGGCGCAAGAAGTTATGGTGATGAAATGACAAAGTTAGCAGGCCTCCTCGGCTGCGAAGTGGACGAAGGACAGGTAGATGATAATGAAAAGAGCTTGCGGTACATGACGGGCCTGCGGACCAGCACCAAGTGACCGCCAGCTCCTAGCTATATCCGATCAGTGCACGCCGAAATAGGACCATTCCATTAAGTATAGCTGTATCCGATCAGTGCTGTTGAACCGGGACAATTCCATTAAGTGAACTCTTGCAGAATGTCATCGCTTTAAGAAACAGTCATGGCAAGTGTCTCGCGCAACGAACATGAGACTTCACAAAATAACTGCTGTAAGGGCAAGAAAAACTGGGCAGTATCCAAGGAAAACGACTTACCAACTTGGTGCTAGTTACCGAACGAATGGTCCGCAGGAAGTGAAGGTGCCGCGCTTTTATGAGCTATCGGGACCGGACGCTCCGCCCTCTTCGTGACGCAGTGGAGAAAGAGAAGCATGCTTGCACGAATCAGCAAAGTCACAGACGTGAAGGGAGAGACGGGTTAGGCCACGCCCACCAGAACACACAGAAAAGAAAAGTAAAACTCTTCCTCATATTGCGAGAGTGAATTTTGGGGGGGAAAGGATGTGGAAGAGCACAGAGAGAGAGAGAAAGGTGATGGACGCGGGATAGGCTGCCAAGCCTGCTGCGTCGGCCGATCATTATTTCTCTTCTTTTCCTCCATCCTTTCTCTCACCCCACCCCCACCCCTCACCCCACCCCAAGGGCGTTTAGCCGTATCCCCCTGTTGGGTTGCAGAAGTCAGCGTCTTTCTTCTACCTTCCTCTAGGTTCACCATATATGGGTATAGCAAAGGTGTCGCAGGAGTCGAAAACATCCTGCTCGGTTCTAGAACAGTCCATCCCTGCATATACCTTACAAAGATAAGCCGGTTAAGCGGTCAAGTTAAGTCAAGCCAGCAGCCAAGGAGGATAATCTCGCAGCTGTACACACAGAGGAGTACGGAAGGAACGAGTTGGGAGTAGAGAGGGAAGTTGGGAAGAAGAGGGGAAGACTTTCAGCAGGGCAGTGAACTGCGAGTGTACCTGTTGCCACCGCATTGCGGATTGATGGGTCTCTCTCGTTTTCTGTTTCCATCTCGGTCTCTCGCTAATTCTCTTACTTCTTCGTGAGTTTGGGAAAGAAGAGCATGACAACAATGGTGCCAGGAATTCAACGCTCCGAAGCTGAGTCGACGGATAAGCTCCTGCATTCAGTTCCTTGGACAGGGCAGGGCAGGGAAGCGGAAGCATTGTGCCATGTACTGGCTCGGAAGATACAAGAAAGAAAAAAAAAGAACATTCCTCCTATTTTTGTTGTTTGGTTCACTTATTTTTTCCTGTGCGCAGTGCCAAGAAGGAAGTCAACGGCAAACTTATCTTGGATATACCAAACCAAATGAAACCCGGTGGTTTAATTTTCTAGTCTTTAGGCGAAGAAACGAGCCGTTCGAACAATTCTCCTTCTTTCATTGTTCGGATCTACGAACAGCTTGTCTTGCTACATTTGGTAGCACAATGAATGCCTGGGCCGGTCGGCGTGCATCGTTCCGACGTACGACGGGACACAAGAAACAACTCGACAAAGCGCTTATAATAACAACGGAAAAGTTTTATTCAACAGGTTTCACACATAACGAGGCGAATGAACGCGCATGTGGTATGGAACAGAACACCAAGACAAAAAAAAAGCATAAGTTAACATTCAGAACATTGGCATAGACGGGGCGAAGGACCATTCAGCCCCCCCCCCCCCCCTCTCTCTCTCTCTCTCCCAATTTTTTTTTTCGATTTTGCATGTGTATACGTGTATACATACACACATGCAAGCGCAGGCATAAAAGTACATAATGGGTGACTGCCCCCCCACCCCACCCCACCACCCCTGAACACCTCAAGAAAAACGATTGCAAATAAAGTTACAATGAACGACGTTTAATTGTCCAGTTCAGTTTAATTGTCCAGAATCAGTTATAATAATTTACTACTTAAAGGGCAACATGAGGCTGTTTAACGCATGCCTTGGACTCGCCCCTTAACTTTTTTTCAATGCTTTTCTTTCTTTCTTTTTATTGCTCTACAGCTCTTCTAATTCCGGTGTTACCTTCTTACGAAAGGCATTCAGAACCATTGCCAACGGTCCTCCTCCTCTCCTTCCCTTTCCCCACGATGCTGCGTCATGCTCCTTCATCTCTCTGCAGTAATCGGAGTCTTTTTAAAATGTAAAACGGCTCACTGGACGAGTTGGTTGAAATTCATCGTACTTGAACAGCGCGAAACACGGGACCAAGAAAGAGAAGACACATACGTTGTGCGTGTCTTCGTCTTTTACGCCGTCGTTCCAGGACCAGGCGTCAGTTTTGCTTGCCTCCTAGAGGCGTTCTTGGTGGGACTGGTATGATAGTTTCCTTTGCGAGAATGCTCATTAGGTAAATGGCAGTCAAATATCGTTCCACTTCGCAGTATGACCAGTGTGACAAAACGCGAAAATAGACGCGGGTCTCATCTGACCTGTGGCAGTCCGCGTCGCCAAACCCAACAGCCCATCAGCAAGGTAAGAAAATAACAAATTCAAAACTCTAAAGACTTTCCTGCTTCACTGCTTTCTAATGAGTTTCAGGTAGACCTGAAGCAGGACGTTCAAATGTGTTGCTACGCGTGCTCGAAACTCCGATTCGTGAGCTTCATTCTACGCTCTGGTTTAAATCAACACTTCATTTTGAAAAGTCAGACCCACTGTAAGTTAACATCACCATCATCATCATTATCAGCCTATTGTTGGTTACTGCGAGGTGAAGGTCCTTATCCCAATGGTCTCCAATTCGCCATGTAATGCGCCGTCTGGTTGTACTTTATGCCCACGGATTTCTCGATTTCGTCACCCACACATAACTTTTGGCCGCCTTAGGCTGCGTTTGCGTCGCTCTAGTAGACGACCAGTCACTGAACACTTTGAGTGAGTCCCAATATAGTGATTTTAACGCGATAGCGTTAAAGACCTCGTTTCGCAGAAATTTCGCCATCGGCGTCGGTGTCGTTGTTTGTGAGCGTGCACCGAGAACCGAAGCCAGGGCTAGCAATTGAGAAGGCGATGCGCACGGGATCTGATTACGCTATCACGTTCTGCTCTTGAAGGCGAAGCTCAAGCGTCCTCCAAGTATATTTTTTCTCCTTTTAGTGCACCGAGACTTGCAGCAATAGTCCAGAAATGTAACGAAATCAAAGCTCTAAAGTTTTTTGCCAAAGTGATTCCAGTATTTGTTGCTTATGTGTAAAAAACACCTGGAGTGGGATGTTTAAATCTACTCGTAATACCAGTGCATGGAAATTCAATTGCTAAGCTTCAATTTAAACTTTAGTTTAACTCCTACTTCATTTCAAAAGTTCGGCCGCCTTGTTGAACACTTGAGCATCTCCCAGCATCTCCCAATTGTTGAACACTGGAACACTTGAACATCTCCCAGTAAAGCAATATTATGTCTTTGGCGATAGTATCGGTTGCTAGTCCACTTCTGCGACGTCGGTGCTTGTGACTTGACATAGCAGAGTGCTGCATTCCGCCAGCAAGTCAGATTTGTATCAATGTATGCGGCTATTATACATCATTGTGCACGAAAGGTTTTGTAAAATATGGCTCAATCTGCGTAACAGCAGGTGTTTGCGATGGACCAAGTATTTCTGTGGATGGAACAGTTGCAATCCGAGCACTCAAGAAGGAGGCGGTGCATGCATCTATTATATATGTGTGGCCACACGAGCACTGCATGCGAACTAGGGCCACGTTTCATATGGCTCCATGGCTCCATTTCATATGGTAACGTTTCATATGGCTTTCATGGCTCCTGTGGCGTCGGTTGTCTAGCGGGGCACGCTTAGCTCCGAAAGGAGCAGCAAAGAAGTCTAGAATTCAGATTCTCTTATTTTTCAACTCGGATAGACAAGAGGTACGTGGTGGAAATCGTTGCTCATTCAACCGGACGAACACAGGAAGGAAAAGACAGAGTAAACGAAAAGAGCGCAAATTCTCGGGTCGGAGGTTACCGACCCGAGAATTTCGGTGGCGGCGGCGTCCTCGTACACGCGAAGAACCAGGCGTCGGTGAGCGTACAGAAATGCGGCTCCCAAAGATGCGCCGATTTCCCAATAAGTGACGCTCTCTGGATCGTGGGCTCGTCGGTGATTCGCCGTTTCTGATACGGCAGTCTGATCTTTCACCGACGTGACTTGACATTTCACGTTGCAATATCTCATTATTGCCTCGATATGAACGCATGACGGTCGTTGTTGCCTGTAGCAACAGATGTGTTGCGCCTGCACGTGGATGAAGGCCCAATTACTGGCATGGTGGAAGGGAAAGGTTAGGAGGGAGCACTGCGCAATTGCGATAGAAAGGAAGCTCACAGGGCCCCTTACGAATTCACCTAAGATGACACGAAGGTGAAAGCCATCGTCTTTTCGGGGCGAAGCACCTTAAAGGAGTATTGACACGAATTTTAAGAATTTTCGGATTGTTACTCTAAATGAAAGTACTGGTGTCGAGAAACCTATAAAGACTGTCGTAGTGCATGGGAATGCATTGGCTATATTTTTAATACCGCTACCATAAAACAGCAATTTCGGTTTCGGTATCGAGGGGCGGCTTCTCAGTGACGTATCAGAGTAGTGTGACGTCACGGGAAGACAGCAACTGGCGACGTACTAACGGAAAATCTGTCATCTGCTCGTGGTGCACGCAAACAACGATGAGTTATTTGTCGTCCAGTGATCCTAACAGTGGTTTCTGCGATTTAGGCTGCATGACGGACGCAGAGCTCGCGAACTCAGAACTGACTTGACTCGTCGGGATAATGTCCATTGCAGTGGAGCTGGCTTGCAGATGCTCAGCGACGAAAACTTTAAAATCAAAATAAAATATTTTGTACGTGTTGTCTGACTCCGCTGTGTGGAGAGCGTTACACTGCATACCAAAGAAACGAAAAATGTCCCTTTTAAGATGTTCCAAAATCGTGTCAGTACTCCTTTAAGGGCGAGGCTTGTCCGTTCACGGTGTCCGTTGTCACGGCTACAGTCGAAACATATGCGAGACACAAAAAAAAATGTTTAACAATAGACTAATAAAAATTATAATTGTGGCGGAACAATATAAGACACCTACAAGCACAAATCCTTTATACTAGTCGGCGACCTCAACGTAGACATTATGGACCTTAGGACCTAGGCTTTGTCGTCGACTCTCGCTGTCCGCTGTCACGGTATATAGAAAACCGTTGCTCTAGTCGAAACATATGTGTGTATGCGAATAAAAAATAAAGGTTTACAATAGACGAACATCAATCATAATTGTGACAGAATATAAAACCGCTACAAGCACAAACCCTTTATACTAGTCGGCGACTTCAACGTAGACATTATGGACCTTATAGGATCTAGCTTTGTCGGGGACTCTTTATGTCACTTTATGTGACTTTATGCCATTTATGTCACTCAATTTACATTATATGGGGCAACGCCCGGGTAACCTACGGTTATTCACCCATACGATACACAGAGCTTCGCCCACTCGTCATCATTCACTCCGTGGAGATGGCGTGGATTTTTTTTCCTCTTTCTTCGCATTCGATTCCATTGGTTCCGCCGCCCCTTAAAGCTTTCTGCACATAGTGTGATTTAGCACTGTCTCCGCGATCAGAGGCATTGCAAGCTTTCTGCACCTCACATGCGTCCGCGATCCGCCTGCCCATGACCAAGGGAAGATGTCATGCGATGATGTCACCATGTTACGACGCGTTATACGTCACATCCGTGACGACACGATGACGTCATCGGGGGGACGTCACTGTCTGACGATGATTTTTTGCACCGCTCGTCTTGACGCCGACGGTCACTATTCGTGTTTGATAAGGCCTCTACGGCTTTCACTTTAAAAGAAAGAAAGAGAAAAAAGAACAAAAGTAGTAGGTCTGGGACGCACACGTCAAGCTTCACTGGTCCCCGTTTTCCCGATAGGGGACAGGCTCCGAATTTTTTTAACCATCGTGATTCAGACTAACAGGGTCATTGTACTATGGAAGAGCAGTAACATTTGCCTGAATTGTGTTTAGAACGAATTGCTATTATGCGACAGCACTAAGATCTCCGTTTATGATGCGCCTCCATGCGCAGGAAACATACAACGAACAACAGTAACGGAAGCGGCATCCCAAGCGGTTATAAATCGAGTACATGTATATTGTTATGCAAGTATCTTTGTGTTCCTGGTTTAGTTAAAAAAGCTCAATTGAATGCCGTGGCTCATTTCTGCGGTGACAACGCGAAAAGTCCCAGGCAAAGCAAACACTTGCGTCAGGAATTTGAGCTTTTATTTATTAATTAGAGCAGATAATGGAATTGAGCAAAGTCAATCTTCCATTTGCACGCGCAATTTCGAATAAGACAGTGAACATTATATTCGGTTCTAATTCCGTATAGCGAACACGTCTCAGCTGTTGTTCCCTCGACAAAGTGTCTTACTGCGCAAGTTGTGAGCGTCAAACGTTGCCGACAAATGGGCACCTTCAGTAATTAAGATATCGGCAATTATTATTCATGTTCCTGAACAACCTTGTCTATTCTCCTACCGGTTCTCATTGGCCGCATGTGGCTATAGAGCCGTTCAACGTATATGAACCATATATGTATATCATTAACAATTCTTGTCTCTCTTGTTTTTCTCTTCCTCAAGGGTATGGCTTTGTGGAAGCATCTTATGTAGAAGCTTCTTGGGAAGCTTTAAGAGTTTGGAAAACTGGACAGGGTGGACAAACTGTCGTAGCGATGACCACAGGACTCAAGCTTGCACGGGGGGACGCAGATTGAAACCCTAACGCCAGAGGCAGCGCCAACGGAGGCACGTGGAGGGGGGGGGGGGGGGCTGCAGCCCCTGCCCAATGATTCGGCCTGCACACTCCCATCTTTGAACCCGTTTCAAGAGCAAACATGCGACAGACAGACAGACAGACAGACAGACAGACAGACAGACAGACAGACAGACAGACAGACAGACAGGGAACTTTATTAAGGTCCTGAGGAGCCGGTCAGTGCAGTCCTACAGAGGACCCCTCTTCGCGAGTTACAACTTTTTTTCATTTATCCTACCCTATCTATTTTCTTCGCTCTCTCTCTCTATCTTTCATTTCCGACGGCAGTGAGTGTTTCGGTTGAGGTGTCCTCACTGAGAAGACAGTTATCGTGCACTCCTCCCCCCATTTTCCTACCTTTTTCCTCCTTCTTTCCTGTTTAAAGAATTAAAGAATCACTTCATGGTCAAAACGCAGCGCAAAAGTTCCCGCATAAAGAAAATGAACGGGAGTACCATTCAGAAAAGAGGCTCTTCTTTTGTTGGTCAGGGAAAAAAATGTTAGCCCATCTCGACGCTTAACGTATCTTTCACCGAGGTAAACCGGCCAGTGACGATGCTCACGTGCGAAAAAACAGGCATGTGAATTCAAGCGTTTTTCAAACCCGGAAGCGGCTGTTCCCGACTCCAACCATCCCCCCCCCCCCCCCTCGCGATTTTTTTTTCTTTTCCTAGCTGTCCATGGTAGCATCGTGGCCTGCTGAAAGTCTCGCCCTGTATCCTAAACCATCGTTTTAGCGCTGGTATTTTAAGTACACGCAGTTTCCGACTCGCCCGCCTTTATACCATGCCAACCATTTGTTGAAAGGTTGCACGGTTCGGGGATCTGTCCCATTGGCAAGCAGTTTTCACAGCGACGCGACGTGCAGACGCCGGCAGCAGGGAATCGCGGCAACTTCCGTCGCGTCCTTGTCGATTCCCGAGACGGGTCACGAAAAAAAAAATGCCGGCGAAGATCCCCGCAAGCGGGTGAGCCCGACAATGACCTCAAGATGACGAGTGGGCTGGCTAATCAGAGTGAGTGAGTAACAACTTTATTCATCGAAGGGGTGAGGAGTAAGGGAGGCTAAGCCACGTAGGCTGCCAGGCTCTCCTCCTCACTATCTCTTCCTCTATCCCTTTTATTCCCCCCTTCCCCTCCCCGCAAGGCGCTTAGCCGTGTCCCCGAAAGGGAGACAGAAAGAAGCGTCTTCGATTTCCTTTCCTCTAATAAATAGCCACTTATATATGACGGCTTCCGCTCGTTCCAGGACCCGTGTCTGGATGTCTCTGTCGCTGCTGGAGAGAAGGGCCTCCCATTGTTCCTCGGTCGGGGACCTCCGATGCTATGGCGTTCGTGGATAGCACAGAGCAAAGACCCCAAACACAAAGCCGCCAGACAGCGGGGACGTGGTTATACTGTTGGGAAGGGAATAGGTAGCGACGTCTACTGCAGTTGACGAGGCAGCACGTCTCGGCGCCGCGGGGGAACCCGGCGCGGGAATGAAAGAATAGAGGAAACGAGAGACGTCGAAAAGTCGGGGAGACACGTGCGGACATGTCTTCGCATTCTCTTGTCTGCAGTCCGCGTGGAAACTGCGACATTCGGCTCTTGTCAAGTCGAGCTAAGATCCATTCTATTCACCCTTTTTCAATGTTTCACAGCGCATGGAACGAGGACAAACAAAGATGAGACACACAGAGAGTTTGTTTGTCCTCGTTCCATGCGCTGTGAAACATTGAAATTATGCTGCACCATCCAGCCCAACGCTCAACCTTAGTGAACTATTCACCTTTCACTACCCGAACTGGTTAATATTGACATGGGCCTCCGGAGGGGGGTGCAAGGGGGGGCGGCTACACCCCCCTTGGAATTTCGAACATTTTTTTATGCAGTAGGCTACACATCTCGATTAGCACACTCAGGTCCCGCGTATTTGTGTTAAATGAACTTCAGTATTGCCAGCCAGCTTTGTAGGCTACACACTTTTGACTAATATTGCCGGTCATGACAAGACCTGTGCTTCATGCCACCCCCTTCACTACCCCTCTCCCCCCCCCCCCCCCGTGAATGCAACCCCCCCTGCAAAATGTTCTGCGGACGCTCTTGAATATAGATGACGTCGTCTTGCAGAAAACGTTTCAGCAAGTGCAGCAGCAACGCGATGCCGAAACGAACACGAGAGCGCAGATGTCGCGCAAGCACTCTGGTACGGTCTGTTATCTAGCGAATTGGGGCAGTTCGTTTCTTCCGTGAGGGCTCTGCCAAAACACTCCCAGGTTTCCATGCACATAAATACCCGATGAAATAGACCGAAGGCAGTAGCGAAGCCGTAATTCATTTGGTAAGAAGAGCGTCGGGCTCGTTATCCGAAGGTCGCAGGTTCGGTCTCCGCCGGCGACAAGTTGTTTTTTCGTCCACTTTATTTTCCTTCGCATTTATTTTTCTCCAGTCATTACTCGAACATTGTTTCCTTTTGCGAAGCGAATTTAATTCCGAAAGAAAAAAGAAGCGTACCAACCAAAAGTACCCTTGCGTAAATCGAGAATTTAATGCACACGGGAAAAAAATGTGGCGTCAACGGAAAAAAAGGTTGCAATGCTGACACCTGTAGCGTTGTTTTAACTTTGCAACAGAAGATCACAGATGCGAAGTCATGCTTCCTCAATGCCCCTTTATTTGTTGATGGCGCACATCCCTCAGGAATTATGGAGAAACTTGGCTGTAAACGCGAAACAATTTCACAAATGAAACTTCTAGATCACATCATTTCCGAACATGAAGGCATTGCGAAGCAACGAAACTCTTTTTTTTTTTTTTGTCTTCTCGAAATCCGCCTCCAACGCCCAGCTAGAACTGTAACAATTGACAAGAAGCGAAGAGGTATCTCTTCTGTTCTGGAAAAAACTGGATATCCCGAAATTTCATTGCCCCGATAGCATTACTAACCCATTTCTAAACTGTTATGCCGTATGAGCAGCCAAATACCTGCGCAAAATATTTGCCACCTCTCTTCAAACGGCGATGATACCAGATGGCTGGCGCATCGCAAATATAATTCAAATCTAGAAATCAGGTTCGAAATTATAATGAAATAATTATCACGCATTCTCGTTAAAAAGCATTTGTTTTAAATTAAATAACACACATAATCTTTAAGGAAATAATACTCCATTTGGAAAGCAACGAACTACTTTACAGCCGACAACACGGATTTAGATCAGGCCTTTCAACTGTAACACAACTCGATCAAACAACAAGTAAAATTGCTAACGCATTAAATGATGGAGATAAAATACATGCAATATTTTTATATTTTTCCAATACGTTTGACGTTGTTCCGCGTCAAGGCTTAATTACAAAACTACTATATTTTTTAAGAAGGTAAGATAATTGATATCCAGCCTTCTAACAAGTCGAACACAAAGTGGGACCATAAGAAAACGTGGGTCACACTAACTTGCGGTTTACTCACGGGTTTACTCACGCAAGGGTCCATTATTGCTCCCTATTTTAACGCGATAGAAATAATGGACCTTCGCGAATTTCGCGATAAAATGAAATGGCGTGGCTACTTTGGCTACTTTTAGCTTGAATTCTGGCTCCTTTTCAAATCCACCCAACGGCAACCCTGTTGGGAGCTGAATGCAGATTTACTTCATCAATGAGCTTAAGAACACCGAATGTACGGATTAGTCTAGGCGGCATAGTTGCTAAGGTATGGTTGTGAGCTGTGGTCGTATGAATAACAGGAATGGCTGAGAAGTTCTCATTAAATGTGCGGCGAAAAACTGTGCCACCATCATGAGACCACCATTAGGCCATGATGTTAGACCATCATTAGAGTTGGCTTATTAAAACGGACCCCCACCCCCTTTAAAAAAAAAAAAAACCTCCAGGTCTGCGCGGAAGGCGCAGCCCAGTCACAGCGAAAGCTGCAAAAACGGCTTTTCTGAGCCTTTTTTAAACACTCTAGGGGCAACTACCACAAGCACACTTGCATTGTACCCACTACGCCATAAATAATCATAATATTTGTGCAGTAGGGGAGCGTCCACTATGCCATTATTCGTCATTCTCCGGAGAAGCGTGGTACCGGCTACACACTTGTAAGGCGTCATGGGCACTTTGTTGATGCTGTGCCTAACGACGATGAAGAATTATGCCTGACGCGTTTCTAATGGGTTGGAGCATTCACCGACCCACTCGTTACGCAATTTGCATTGCGTGATGCCTGGCTGTTACTTTACTCTTCTAAAGCGCATCGTTACACGTGTTAATGCGATTCCTTACCCGACATGAAGCGTGCATGGGGTCTGTTTGTAACGGAGTTTCAAGCACCTATAAGCAGAGTGTTTTCGGATCAATCTTCTTTCGTACATGCAGCGTCTGCGGATCTTCATGCAAAACTTGCGCCCATCACCAACGTCTGCTCACACGACTAAGCACGACGTTTTTCTGCCGTCAAACTTACAGACATCGTCACACGTTTTTGTGCGTGTTGACGCGCCTCGTCGTGCATCGCTATGACGGTCCTTTCTCAGTCATCAAACGCTCCGAACAGCATTTTACAATCCTACGCAATGGGCGTGAAGACAGAGTCACAATCGAAAGGATCAGGCCGGCACCCACTATCAACAGCTCCGTTTGACAACCTCTTCAAGTGCCCATGGCCACTTGTCCGCAGGAGGGCACCTGTGGCAGACTTTACTTCTGCTCACACAACTTGGGACATGAGCTAGTAGTGGGGAGTTGCTTAGAACGAGGAAGTAGTAGTTAGAAGAATGGCGTAGAGGTGTGATTAAACCACTCTGTGTTTTACTGAACCGTGCTTCACTAGCTTTGCCGCATTGACACACTGCTACGCGGTGAAGCATACTGCGAATTCGAAGGGGCGATAGGGAATGGTGCGGTTGTGGGCGGCGGTTCATGTTCTTGTTCTCGTTGACCTTCTCCTGTGGCTCACACCCACTGTGGGGGGATTGGCCAAGAATTGAGCGGTCTTATAAACTATTATGAAAGTTTATAACAATGGAGGTTACAGAATAAAAACCTTACAAATTTTATAGGTTCAGCAGCTGGAATTTCTTGTTTTCTTCTTTCTTCTCCAGGATTTCGCGCTCCATTACCTTTCGGCAAGGACACCCAACAGCCAGAATTCATCGTAACGATAATGGGGCATGCGGGCATTGCTGTAAGCGGGCTATTTCACCATAGAAAACACAAAAGTTGACGGTGCAGCAGCTTCTTATTGTTATAACCGATATATTGTTAAAACCGGTGTTGTTATCAGTGGGTTCGACTGTACTCTGTTTATTCTAGACAATACAGCGTCTCTGAACTGTTAGCGGAGAGTTTCCGACTGTTGGGAACCGCAGCCGTTCCTCCGATGCGTTTCCCAACCCTCGGTATCCATTCCGCCGCTCATTGACCATCGATTATCTGTCTCCGTGCTACGCCTCACCAAGGGGGGGATCCAGAGGTAGGACGGTGGCGGCAGATTCCCCCCCCCCCTCCCCCCCCACAGAGGCACATTGGCGCCACCGGTCGGCGGGCTGCCCATGCACGCGGCAAACAACTCAATGGGCAAGAATTTTACTGTCGAACGTACAGTAATTGCCCAGCGTGAAGCAACTCCTGACGACGAGTCGGGAAACAGGTTCAACGGCCTGAGAAGAATAGAAAATGCTCAAGGCGCGCGTACCACGCATGCGACGTGTCCTGACGCGACGGAGCATTAGCGGCCTTCTGCGAGACCTTCTAGCAAAATTTAGCGTGAACGTACTGGACAGGAAGCGGTCGCGACGGGAACTTGCGTGCATTGTGTCGCAGCCTTGCTGGCGTGGGGCGCACCGTCTGGTCTACGCGACATACGTTGCCAGCCTGTACACGTTCATCGCCGCACAATAAGTTCGAAACTGAGCCGTGGCCGGGGAGGGGCAGGTCTTTAAGCCTAGTTTCTTTCTTGACACCCACAGAACAGCTTGGCGGTTACCGTATATACTTCCGTATTACCTACCCCAATTTCGGACTGGCTTTCGTTTTCCGTGGACACCGTCGCAAAGAACATTAGAGTCACGGAACTACTGTCAAAGTCGGGGGGGGGGGGGGGGTTCAATTTGCATGTGTATGTGTACATAAAGAATGGCTGAACTGTGCCCCCCCCCCCCTTTCATCCCCCCCCCCCCCCAAAAAAAAATGATAGCAGTACTCTGGCCGCGCCCTTGCACAGGAATATTAAACGCCATGGACGGCAGAGGCGACGATCAGAGAGTGCGAGAGAGGGAAAAAAGGATGTGGAACGCTTCGCTATTTTGCGTGTCAACGATCGGCTGTGGGAACACACCGATGAGCTGAGCTCGTCTGACAGTGATTAGAGTGAAATCGGCAATTAATGATGAAGCAAAATGCTCGTACCTGTCCCCAGCATTTGAATTATCTGACACCGTAGTCGCGGTGGCTCTACTGCGTGTTAATGAGAAGCTCTAGACACGGTCGTCGGCGGGATGTTGTTGGCGAGGTGCAAACCCGGGTTGCATTGCGGTGGGGAAGGGGGGGGGGGGTGCTGGTGGGGGGTGCTGGTGTGGTTTTTGGAAGGGAGGGGAAGTGCCCCCCTTTTGCACCCCCCCCTGCCGACGCATATTCCTGTATAACCCGCACCTGAGCAAAATATCGTGAAAAATATTCGGATTATAGACGAGTATATACGGTATAACTGCGAGTCGCAGTAGCGTCAGCGGGCGCCTGCTACATTAGTCATGCTAGCTGAAGCTTTCCCCGAGACCCGCAAACCTCACCACGGTCGTCCCTGTGCTTCCTGCGCGCCCTACCCGTCCCATAAGCCTGACATTTGACTTCTAAGGTACGAGACCCATTGTTCGCAACTGTGTTAGAAGCGCGTGGAAAAGGACGGCTTCGTAAAAAGAAGGCGCGTCCTAACTTTGGGAGTCACGTGCAGGTGAGTTTTTTTCTTTTTTTCTTTTTTTTTTTTTTTTTTTTGCTGTTGTCAGCGAGAGAAAGTGACATATTTTAGCAAAACTACCGAGAAGAGACGTGACGAAGAAGCCCGGCATCTACTTTTTTTTTCTGTTTTTGTCTTCTTATTTTGAACGGAAAATACAATGCACCGGACCAAACAAACAAACAAACAAAAAAACACACAGGCTCAGAAGACGCCTGCGCTAAAGTGCACACGTTCAACAAGAACTGAGTAAATAAAATCAAAGAGAAACACAAAAGACAAACTGTAGTAATTAAATTACTTTTGCTTTACGAGCACTGCAATGAAACACATTTCTGGACTAATGTATTTAGTAGTGTAATGAATTACTTCGAGCCAGCAATTTCAAGATTACCCATTACTTCTAACTAAAAGATAGCATGTCTGCCAACTAAACTGTTCCGACCGATTGTAAATCCCTCCCGCCACTGAAATGCCTTTTGTCTCTCCGGGCACTGAATAAATAAATAAATAAATAAATAAATAAATAAATAAATAAATAAATAAATAAATAAATAAATAAAAGCGAATTTTCAACAAGAACGTAGTAAATAAAATCAAAGAGAAACACAGAAACAGTGCTCTAATGAAATCAAATTAATTAAATTACTCTTTCGGCAGTGAGTACTGTATGGATTGCTTTCAAGGACTAATAATTTAGTAGTAAAGAATAACATCAAGCTAGTAATTTTTATATTACTCGTTAAAAGCATAGCATGTCTGCATCCTTTGCGGCATAAAAAATTTGACCAGGAAGAGAAAGAAAAAAAAAACCGCCAGGCCTGCGCGGTACGCGCAGCACAGCCACAGCGAAAGCTGGGAGAGCGGCCTTTCTAAAGCCTTTTTTAAACACTCTTGGGGCAACTACTACAAGCGCACTTGCATGGTACCCACTACGCTATAAATCATCATAATTTTTATGTAGTGGGGAAGCGTCTACTATGCCATCATTCGTCATTCTTCAGAAAAGCACGGTACCCACTACACTCTTGTAACGCATTATGTGCACTTCGTTGATGCTGTGGCTGACGACGATGAAGAATTTTGCCTGAGGCTTTTGTAATAGGTTGGAGCATTGAACGACCCACTCGTTACGCAATTCGCATTGTGTGACGCCTGCGTCTTACTTTGCTGTTCTAAAACGCTTAACAACACACGTTAACGCGATTCCTTACCTGACATGAAGCCTGCATAGGATCAGTTTGCACCGCAGTTTCAAGCAGCGGCGTAGCTCAGTGGTAGAGTGCTGGGCTGCCACGCAGAGGACCCGGGTTCGATTCCCATTCTGACATAGGCGTTTTTTATTTCTGTAGTTTTTTTCTTCGTGCAATATTGGTTACGGACACCGGCGGCGGCGGCGGACAACTACGGCGCAAAAACGACCCTTGTTGTGATCTCATAACAGCTTTCGCTGTAATAATATTCTGCCATTCAGCCATCAACTGATGAAGTCCATGCTATAGCATAGAAGGAACAGTGGCGTCGCTGATCTGGCTGTCTTCGAAAAGTAACCGAAAATGAATAAACTGTTCGCGATGTTCGGCACAGCTCTTCAACACAGCGGAGCGACCCTCCACTCCTGCGAGGGACAGCTTTCTGATGCTCACATTGAGTCCCAGCTGAATCTGCAATGCAACAAAAGCCTCTGAGATTTCAGTGAATATGCGATGTAAATATAGTGTCTATAAGTTAGGACGTCAATGATGAACTTTTTTGTCAAAATTTTATTAGTTTTCGAAAGTTGTATTAATATAATGGCATTACTTACACCTAGCAGTAATCAATAACGTAGTTTTAATTACAGTCGAACCCACTTATAACAATACTCAAGTGCCACGAAAAATTTCAGTGTTATAACCGATAATTGCTATAAACGGGTTGCACGAAAAAAAAAGCTAAATAGGGGGGATTGCAGGCTATTGTGAGAAAACTACATTATCGGGATAGGATATGCCGACAGACATCAGTGATAAAGATGACAAAGCCGCCGATTTTTCGGACATTCATGAAAATTCGGACGCTTTCATGGGGCTGCCACAAGCCCCATAGAACCAATTTATGACAACGTCTGTAGTTTCGGAATGCCGAAACTTTTCAAAGTTTCAACTTTTTACTCGAATAGCATGTCAGAAAGTGTATTTACAGAAGCCACCGCCGATAGCGGATTTCAGAAGTCAGCTTTGCCGCAGCGCCAAAACGCTACGCAGTGAAGCATACCGTGACTCTGAAGAGGGGTGCTGAGGGACGTTGGAGTTGTGGGCGGAGTTTCAGCAGCTTGAGTTTCTCGTATTCTTCTTTCTTTTCAGGGATTTCGCGTTCCATTATCTCTCCGGCACTGACACCCAATAACCAGATTTAATTTGCATAAGGAATTCTGGTAATGAAATGAGAGGGTTATTTCACCATGGAAAACATACAAAATTTGACGGTGCATCAGCTTCTCATTGTTATAACAGATATATTGTTAAAACCGATATCGTTATAAGTAGATTCGACTTATATTTAATGTAAAAGTTCTAGAGATGTAATCATAACGAAAACCAGCAGATAATGATGCCAAGAAAAGCGCTACGTGACGGCAGCTGGCAAAAGCTCGCCGTCATGGCTACGAGCCGCACTGCCTAACACTGCGCAAAAGCTCGCCGTCATGGCTACGAGCCGCACTGCCTAACACTACCAGGGTTTGCGTGCACATGAATACCCGATGAAGCGGACGAGGGGTCTACCGCTGCCGTAGCTCGATTGGCAGGGGATCGGGCGTGGCATCCGAAGGTTGCAGGTTCGGTACCTGCCGGCGGCAAGTTTTCCTTACGTCACTTTACTTTCTTCACATCTAAATCACAATTACTGCAATACGCTTAAAAGAACAGGGGCAGTTAACATTACCCTATACCTTCCTTGGCTTCGTTATCCGCCGGTTTTAATTAAGCTTTCGTCAAACAAAGGAAACGAGTGTTCGAAATTCCCTTCCTTCATACATTAACGATGAACTTTTGTTAAAGTTTTATTACCTTTCAAAAATGATGTTAATATGATGGTATTAGTTCCGGCCAGCAGTAACTTGTAATGTAGTTGTAATTACTTTTGATTCAGAATTCTAGGGAACTAATTAGTAATTTATTTTAATTGCTTTTAAGGGTGATATTGTCATCTCTGCGCAAAAGGCAAGGCAAGAAAGACTGCGCAAATAGGGCAAGTCTATCCCTTCAGGAGCGTAGCCAGAATTTCTTTTCGGGAGTGGGGTAGGGGGGGCATGTTGCTGCGTGTGTCTGTATGTATATATATATATATATATATATATATATATATATATATACGTATGTTAAATTGAAAATTTTCGGCGGGTTTGCACCCCCAACCCTCTGGCTATGCGAGTGTAGCACGTGTAAGTGTGCCATGGAAGTAGGTCTTCTTATCGCTTCAGGGTCGAGAATGAGATGGACGGCAGGCTGATGCGCTTGGCACTGTTCTTGCAAATGTGATATGCTTCTAAGATTAATCTTATCGTCGTGTCCCTGTGCCTGTCTAAGATTGTGGTAAACCATCTAGCAACACTTTCACCTGTTTTATATGAAAATGATATGCTCTTATGAAACAAAACAAAAAAAGATGAGGCATCATGAGTTGACTGTGCACGGAAACCTACAATGGAAAAACGTATATCGATCCTTTGTGTGTTCATGTCACCGCGCACCATTAACACACAAAAGACATATGCGTTATTATTATTATTATTATTATTATTATTATTATTATTATTATTATTATTATTATTATTATTATTATTATTATTATTATTATTATTATTATTATCATCATCATCATCATCATCTTTAAAAAGTGCACTGAACTTCAAGTGAACACTTTCGAGTTTTCGGGTGAAAAACATGGCACAGGTTTCGAGTGTTCAATTGATTAATTAATTAATTGAGCATTATCAACCACGACCGTTATAGCTTCATTTCACGAAAGAGACGAAACATAATTATAATATCAGAAATGTATTTTAAAACTGCACTGTTCTTGGTCATTCCTCCGGCGTGGGTGTGTGCCATAGATGCACACACCCACTACTTTACTTATTGGTCGATCCCATCCGTAGTGGGTAGCTGCGAATAACCGGGGAGCCATGAAGCAAGAAATGACGCCGATGGAAGCAAAGCCTTCGATGATTCACCGCGATCGACTCACCCAGCATGAACCCGGGGAACCCGTCATATCACGTGAGCTGAATTTCTTGAATGTATAAAATAAATATTAGTTTATTTGCGCAGCTTTCAACAAAGAGGCTGTCATACAGCGTGAGCTGAAGCGATCAAACTTTCTGAAAGAAATGCTTGGGCTATTCGGATCAGAGGCAGCAGGTACGGGGTGCGGGAGGAAGGGGTGGGGAGCAGTGGCGTAGATCATGGGGAGTCAGGGGGTCTTGACCCCCCCCCCCCCCCGGTGTTCAGGCTGGGGGGTTACACCCCTTGAAAGTGAGCCCCCTTGAAATATATCTGAATGGCGTGACAGTTCAATATCAGCGGTTTTACATGCCAAAAGCCACGATATGATTATGAGACACTCCGTAGTGGAGGGTTCCGGAAATGTCGACCAACTGGGGTTCCTTTAACGGGCACCTGACATCGCACAGTACACGGGCCTCTGGCCATTTCGCCTCCATCGAGTTGCGACCGCCGCGGTCGGTATCGAACCCACGACCTTTCGGGTCAGCAGCCCGAGCAACGCAACCACTTTTTCCTCCGGAGCGGACTGGCCGCATGCCTTAGCAGCCCTAACAAACGGCTGCATCTAGTTCTGGACATGTAGTGTAATACTGGAATGAACCTTGCAGTGGCGTAGCCAGGGGGTGGCACACCGGGCACGTGCCCCCCTGAGAAAAAGTGAATTACGTTGCTGAGTTTTTTTTTTTTTTTTGCCATGGCATACAGAGCGTAAAATGACCATTTCAAGGAGGTGCCCTCCCCGAAATCAAGGAGGTGCCCCCCCCAGAAAAAAATTTCTGGCTACGCCCCTGGAACCTTGCGCAAACAAACTTCCGTACTCTGATCACAACAACGACCGATCTCATTTGTAGGCCTCCCTCAATGCAATTATGCAGGTGGGGACCGACGGAATCAAAGCACAATACAATACAATACACGTGCGCAATTACAACTTGGTTCAACCGCAATATGTGCCTTAATGCACGCTTCAAGCGCTTTCTCGCTCCTTTCTAAACCAGCGAGTGCGCTGAAAGCTATGCAGGGAGAGGATGACAAGGGAGTAAAAAAAAGCATCCCTTCGTCAGCGCGTGTCATCACCTTGAGTGCTTTATTTTTTCTTGTTTTTTCTTCAAACGCGCGGCTTATTCTCGGTACTCTCGGTGTGACCGCAAGCAAGCGCGCTGAAGTCCCGAGATAAACTAGGGACTTTAAAGCGCGCGGGTACGTGGTGACATCTCGCGGCTGCCATGGTAACTACGCGGCAAATCGGCCAACTGCCGTGTACGTGGGTATATGGCGCAGAAATTTGGGTGTACAGCATCATTTGTACAGGGAAGGGGGCGCGATTTCAAGCTGACTTTGAAAATTCATTGTAAATTCTAGGCCGCGTACCGCGCTATAATATTTGGCCCGCGTGTTCTCAGGAGCCTCGACTACCGGTCGGAAGCGTTTTCTGACCATACTCAAAGAGTTTTGCAGGGCCCTGCAACACTTTTCCAAGTAGCCATGGAATGGATTCACTAAAGGAGCTTATTGCCTCGCGAATTCACTGCCGCAAGAATTTTTAGAATCCGTCCAATACGACCGGAGCTACAAAGATTTGTTGCACGCTGCAATTGCATTCTCTCTTCTCTCGTCCCGACGAAAGTGCTGGAAGCTAAGCAGGGAGGGATGACACGGGGAAAGAAAATACGTCACGTGCGCCTCGTGACCTTGAGCACTTTTTGTTTTCATCGAATACGCGGCTTTTCAGTGCGATCGCGCGCGCGCGTGTGGACAAGTCGCGGCCTCCCGCGGCGCCCCTAGTAACGACCGAGCGCGCCATGCTCAAGTCAGCCAATGGCTGATACAATGGCTGTGACGAGTCATTTCTGAGCTTGTAGCCTCATTTGTCGAGAGAAGAGAAAGCGATATTTAGCTAACTTTGAGAATTTATTGTGATTTCCAGGCCATGTGCTGAGCTATAATATTTGGCTCGCGTGTTCTCAGGAGCCTCGACTACCGGCCGGAAGCGTTTTCTGACCATACTCAAAGAGATTTGCAGGGCCCCTTTAACTACACTAACAGTGCTACGGTAAACGCATACGCATGAAAACTGTTGGTTTGGTGCATTCAACGTTTCCTGACCTTATTTATTCACGTCGCGATACACATTAATAAGAAAACTTTCGTTGAACAGCCTAAGATGGCGGTGCCAACGGACTAAAGCTGTCGACGTGCCTGACCAGTCCGCGTCACGCACTCGGCCTGCACCAAGACGTCGATCCGCCGCGTAACGCTTGGCTCGAAGCCAGACAATGCGGTCCAGCTACACCGGGACTGTATGCTTCACATTACATTGATCCCCATAAAGTGCGTGTAATCCACGATATTTCTTTCTTTTTTTTTTTCAGCAGGTGAAATTACGGGGCTAAAAGCACAATTTAACAGGAAAATCCTGTACATATTTCTTCTTTTAAGTAAGCAAAGAGAATTAAACGATGAAAGCAATAACTTTTGACGTCATATCATACTTTTTGCGTGAAAATATTCCCTTTCTTTATTTACTTGTTTCAGGACTCTTGGAGGGGTTGCCCCTATTCACAACCGGAACAGGTAAGCAGCTTAGCCCAACACTGGCTTGCCCCGTGTAATCTTTGTCTCCCCCGTTTAGAATACTAAATAGTCCTACTTAAGCAAGACTGTTTGCCGGCCTAGTTGGAACGAATTTATCTTTAATCATGCGTCTTTCTCTCTTTTTTCTGTATTTCTTTCTCTCCTTCTTTGCTCTTTCTTTCTACTAACAATTGCGGGGTTTAACGTCCCAAAACCACCATATGATTATGAGTGACGCCGTAGTGGAGGGCTCCTGAAATTTCGACCACGCGGGGTTCTTTAACGTGCACCTAGGGTTCTCTAAGTACGCATGCTTCAAGCATTTTCGCCTCCATCGAAAATGCTGCCGCCAAGGGCGGGATTCGTTCCCGTGACCTGCGGATCAGCAGTCGAGCACCATAACCACTACACCACCGTGGTGGGTTTCTCTTTCTTTCTTTCTATCTCTTTCTTTACTTTTCTCTCTATATCTCTGTAGTTGACCTCTCCTCCTTTCCCTCTTCCCCACACTCACGTCCCTTTCCAACCCCCTTGCCATACTATAATATTAAAGGCTGTGTTATGCTCTGCTAGCGTGCCTGGAGAGCCGAGTGGTTACGACACTCGCCGAAGGATCGTACGGACACGGGCTTAAATGTCACCTCGCCAAAAAAAATGTTTTTTTTGGCCAAGAATTTTTCTTTCTCTCTCTGTACTCGTTCTCTCGACCATCAGAGCTATTGCATCCCACGCCGGACAAATCGGGGCACGTGTTTTGGGAGCGAAGCAGAAGAAGACAAAGGCGACGAAGGGGAAGAAGGGAGTACGTGCCAGTTCATGATGATTATGATAATTTTATACCTGCGACACTCGGCAGACCGCGACCATAACACCATAACACTTGTAATTACTAGGGGGTGTGCGAATAGTGAAATTTTATCTCGAATCAAATTCGAATCGAATAGTGCCGAATAGTGGCAAAAAATGTCGAATATCGAATCGAATATCGAATACCAAAGATTTTGTTGAAAATTGAAGGAAAGAACAAATGAATGCAATCTGCTCATGTCCTCGAGCACATAACACGGTGAGTGACTGCCACCGAAAGACTACAAATTGCAGGTCATGCAGAAACACAAGCTGTTCCAAATGACCTGGCTTCAAACTTTCTCGCCGTGATGTTACGATGTTCAATTGAAACATGCGCTCACTGGGCGCCTGAGTAACAGGGAAGGGAAAGTATCGCTAAAGAATTTTGACGATACCTGGATGAAGTGCAGCTCTACGCGCTTTCTTCTATTTCAAAATAGCATTCCTTCTTGGGGTCAGGAGCTCATTTGAGTATTTTTGTAACCTTTCGACTATAAGTTGCGAACTCGGTGCTGGTTATTTTATTTTTTGACGCTAACAGTTTGACAGACTCCCAGAATGTTCTCAGGCCTTTTCTGCTGGAGCCATGACCTGCACAAATGACTTAGTCTCATTTAAAATAAATATTCCCTCACTTTCGAACCAGTTAATCGATGAAAGTTTGAACTGAAGGCTTTCTGTAACGACACTACCGTTAGTTTTAGCCACGTCACTCTAACAAAGTTGCACCATTAGCGTTTGTCGCGCTTTAGATATTCGTCCAGTCGAATTATTCGGAACTTCGAAAACTAGCTATTCGAAAGTCGAATCGAATTATTCGATCGAGTATTATTCGATTCGAATTCGAAACTGAAATATTCGCACACCCCTAGTAATTACCGTAAAATGCCGAGCAATCGCCCCCCTTTCTTTTTTCGGGAGATCTGAAATAAGCGCCGAATAAGTACCAATGACCGGTCCGGGACCGAGCAAGCGCCCCCCACCCAAATCTGGTCGTATTATCCTTCACCGTAAGGGGGGGGAAGTTGCTCGGCATTTTACGGTAGACGAAGCGGCATGGTATACACCGTCTCTACCGTATGCGTCCTCTAACGCGGTATTCCGAAAACGCGTGACTGATTCCTTGTGTTTGCTTGTTTATTTACTTGTTTGGCGATGGCACTATATCGCACAAATCTTATTCATATCTCACAACTCTCAATGTTATGTTTGTGACTTTTTTATTGGCTTTTTTCATTTCTTCCTTTGATGCATGTCCTAGCGTGTGGTATTTATTGTTTTCCTTAATCAGGTCGACTTGGTTTGTTGTTTCTTTTCTTATGTGTAATTATATTGTCATCTCGTAAAGTTCTGCGATAGGCACCATAGCCGTATCATATTCTGGGTCATCTTCCTCTCTTTTCTTTTGTAGTGTAAATTCCCAGCAAATGAACTTAAGTGAGACTCACTAGTGAAAAAGTTCCGACCTGTTATGGTTACCTCAGTGACATTTCTTTTTTATTCTTCCTCTTCGTACAGATGTCACAACCGTCGAAATAGCGGGTGAGCACCCAAATACTGTCCATCAGAGTTACTCGAACAGTGAAATTTCCCTATTCGAATCGGGTGTGAATACTCGAACGATACGAGCTTCGCATATTGAATCGAATGCAGGAATATTTTCTACCTGCTCATGCTAAACGTGAAAGGAGTTCTATGCGTAAATCCGTTTATTTGAACAGCTTGTAAACTATATGTACTCGGCACAGTTCCATGGTGTTTGATCGTTCAATAGGCGGGCATTACAAGCAGGTATTATGCAGCTTATATGCTTCGGCTGTTTTTTAATCGCAGGCAGGTAAAATCCAGTAATCCCAATGACGAGATACAGAATTGTGGCAACTCCTTCAATTCTTTCTTTCTTTCTTTCTTTCTTTCTTTCTTTCTTTCTTTCTTTCTTTCTTTCTTTCTTTCTTTCTTTCTTTCTTTCTCTCTATCTATCTATCTATCTATCTATCTATCTGTCCGTCTGTCTGTCTGTCTGTCTGTCTGTCTGTCTGTCTGTCTGTCTGTCTGTCTGTCTGTCTGTGTCAGTTTCAAGTAGGTCGTCTGCCGATCGACGTGTTATACGTGAGTAATACATCTTCGTTATGATAGTTTATCGGAGTATTTTGCTCATTTGCGAAAAAAAACGTGTTTGCCTAGAGTGGTAGGTACAATTTGATCAAACCAGGATGTTACGCGCAACGAAGAAAGGTGCCTCACAACCATGGCATGCGCACGAGGGGGTAAGGGGGGGGGAGGGGCGCCCCCCCAAGACACCTTATAGAGGGGGGCGCAAAGTCTGCCCCATACGTTGACTTAATAGGGAGGGGGGCGCTGCGACGAACCTTCGCCCCCCTGAAGGGAATCCTGCGCACGCCTATGCGCACAACCCGCCATCCCTTAATTATCTGGCCATATACCTTAGAAGCCCAATAACCAGCCACATTCTGATATAGGGATGTAGACATGTAACTTACTTCGGTGCAGTCAAACATGCATATATCGAACTAGCAAGAAAACTAAAATTAGTTCGATATATCGTAAAACTGTATATGAATCTTCTTAAAAATTTACAGTGTTTTCGGCGCTTAGATTGGCTTCACGGCATTGCTTCACATAGTGCAAGGAAGCCGGCTTTGCGGCAATTTATTATTTATTTATCATTTGACTTTATTCACTTATTCAAAATACCCCTAAATGCCATCAACAAGGGTATTGATAGGGGAACATATTAGAATAAATTGAGAATAATAACAGAATGAGTTACACAGGAAAAAAAACGTAAACATGACAACTGACTGATATACACTAAGTGAGAAAAAACCTAGCAAGAAATGTAAAGCTACAGCATATTTTGAATTAGAAACTCACAGTAACTAAACACAAGTCTTAATATGCGATAAAAAAACTAAAAGTGCATAGCATAGTACATAGTTCCGGAATGCCTGCAGAAACTTTACATAAAAATACACAATGCGTACAAAAGTAAACAGAAACTCACGAAAACAATACAGATTCGATATGCGAAATGAAAGAAATGGTGGTGAAAGAAATGAGGAAATGGAAGAGAAAAGAATTTCTTGGGCCAAGAAAAGAATTATTGGTCCAAGAATTTCTTGGACCAAGAAAAAGACAAAAAATATAATAGAAGAAGTAGGTAAAAATAAATCAGGTTGGACGCTGCGTTTAGGTTAATTCGCTCAGTTCGCAGTACTTCCCGAAATTTCGTTATGTTTTTTTTTTTTTGGTAGCAACGTGCGATGGTGAATTGTTCCATTCAATGATAGTGCGAGGTATGAATGAATTAGCAAAATGATGAGTGGGACATACGGGTCGTTTAACTTTGTACTGGTGGTCGCGGCGAGAAAAAAATGACTGCTGGGGGGCTGAAAGAAATCGTCAGAAAGAATTGAATGATGATACAGTCCAGGAAAAAGCGAAAGGCGAGCTGCTTGGTGACGATAAGATAACGTTTCTAGTTCTACTCGATCTCCTGGTGCAGTGAAGCCAGATTGACGTCAGTAATCTGAAAAAAAAAACAATAATAAGAAAGCGCACAGCACGGTTTTGCAATGATTCGATATTCTGGTTAAGATAGGCTTCAACTGGGTCCCAAATAGTTGACGCGTATTCAATTTTCGGGCGAACGAGTGTTATGTAGGCGAGCTTTAGGAGATTTTTTATATAGAGTTTGATAAGACTGAGTGAACGATTCTCTGAAGCATATGATAATACCACGTAATATCTGCCATTGAAAGTGAATACCAAGGCATAAGTAGTTCTAAGTGTTAATTTTACATTACTGAAAACGCACGATGTTGGTGTACGGTCATTAAACATATGCTACACCAAGTATTAATACTGACAAGCACAATAGAGAAATACGTCGGATATTTCTTTGTGTGTGTGTTTGTGGTTCTTATTTTTCCGCGGTTTGTTGTTGGGGTTACGGCATACATACAGGAGGTTCATAAGAGACCGTTCGTGATGGCGAGTGGTAGTTTCTAAGCGTTCCGTACGGCGCCCCCCCTAATCACACCACTGGCTCTCCCAAAGGCTCGCGGGCAAGATCCCGTCCATGAGAAATAGCGTTCTTCTGAGGAAAAGCCAAACTTATTCGGGACATTTCAAGGCTGCCCGATGTTCGATATATGAAGTATTCCGACTATTTTCGTTTCTATGTAGTCGTATATTTTCCTATAAACTGATGTTAAAGCATCGTCGTATTCTGAAATAGTTTGATATAAAGGATAATTCGACTTATGCGAGTTCGAAATAGTAGGGTTTGACTGTAATGCAACTTAAGTAAACATCCAAAATCTGATCACAACTTTAACGGACCTATTTCATGTATGTTGTTCAACGCATAGTCTGCATGGCTTCCAAACCTTCCCCCCCCCTCCTTCCCCATCCTTGGGATAGGCAAATTGAAAACCTACGCCACTTATGAAACCTGCGTAACTTCATCGAAAAAAGGAAGTGCACATGCGCCTTCGTGGTAATCAGGTCGCTGTCTACATGTTTACAGCAGGAGAAAAGTAAGGGGAACAGCGTCAGACCATAGCAAGATTCCAGCAAGGTTCGGCGCTCTTTGCTTCAAGCCGACACAGCAATGCTGCAGCCACTTGGTTTAATTATTTATTTTAGTCTCTAATATGCGTCTTCCGGCATTACACTTATCTACGGTGCAGTACGCCTCCACACTTCTAAAGCTGTTCACATAGCTAGTTTATGCATTATTCTGTAAATCTCAGGTAACGTGAATTTAATCTAGGCGTCTATTAATGTCGCTGTAACTTCGCACCTATGTCTAAACCAGTGGCGGATCCAGAGGGGGGGGGGGGGGAGGGGGGGCAGCGGCGATCGCCTTCCTAAAGCCTGTGTCAGCACCCAAACCCCCCCTCCCTTCAGTGCCTGTCGTCCACCTCCTACCACCGATTAAGGCTCATTTACACTAGCGCGACACGACACACCGATTTTGGTCTGCCGACTGTCTTTGGGAGCGTCTTTTGTCGTGTTCGTCCCATACGTAACGACTTCACCAAGAGTCCGCCCCACAGACCATCGGCGGACTCTTGGTGTCGTTGCAGTACATGGGACGACGACACGACAAAAGACGCTCCCAAAGACAGTCGGCAGACCAAAATCGGTGTCGTGTCGCGCTAGTGTAAATGAGCCTTTAGGACAAATGAGTGAGCACAAATTAACAGTATTTATGCAGTAATAGGGTTCTTGTGATGATATTAACTACTAAAAACAAGAGTCAGGACCACCCCCCTTTCCCCCCATCTACGATTTTATTTCAAGTGATCACCCCCACACCCCCCCCACCCCCCACCCCTAAAATGAGTGGCTGGATCCGTCCCTGGTCTAAACTAAGCAAAACGCAGCGTTTGTTCTTTTGTATAGGACGTAGCGACGGCATAGCGCATTTTGCGAGCGAGAATCTAACCTGCGCCCCCGATATGTACAGAATTTACCCCCCCCCCCCCCTAAACAATGAACTCCGGAGATGCCCTTCGGCAATGGCCTTTCCAGCATACGCGCTAGCATTTGCTGCATTCACCGTTAGCAACAATGAAATTGCAGAACATGTTCGTGTTTGTCGCCATGACAATTTTTCCCTGTTCTCTCAAAATTTTACGGCAATCAGTACCTGGCCTGCGTAAGTACATACCAACATTCTACGCTTCCAAATATGTACAGCCAGTGTAATTAAGTAACTCGTGGCAGTGATTTAAACCACGGAGAGCGCGAACAAAACAGTGCGCAATGTCAATTGTTTTCCCTCGCTTTCTCTCTCTTCCAGCAACGGCTAGCAGCGTTTCAGGTAAGGGCGTTCTTCGTACGCTGAATGCGCTGTGACGTTAGCGCGAGCCTTGACCAATCGCGTGCGGCAGAAACGTTCCCGCCCCAACTTGTGCTGCATGTCTAATACCCTCCTTCCCAATATCATCATCAACATCTAACGCAGATGGGCTAACGTAAGTAACAGATGGCTACAAGGTGGCTGGTTAAGCTGGTCGGTACAACACACTTGACAAGGAAAACCTTTTTTATTGCACAGAATGCTTGAATAAAAGAGAGGACAAAATAGAAGAGAGCGTACAAGACAGCAGAGAGTGAATGAGCGCATACATATGAACCCTGTAGCGTTAAAAAGAGCTCGTTTCGCAGAAATTCCAGTGTCAGTGTCGGCGGTTGTGAGCAGAAAAATCGGCGTTGTCTGTGAACGAAAATTTTAAATTGATTTAATTAATATAATTGATAAAATTCTTCTGTTGAAGTGGGAATCGAACCAAGGACTTCTGCGTGGCAAGCAGGCGTTCTACCACAGATTCATGCCCGGGATTGAAACTGTTTGGGGAAAAAAAAAACACTAAATGAATGTCACGTAGGGCGTGGAGTGTCCTCCCCATCATTACTTCAGGAAAGCCAAGGACCAAAGGATTCCGACAACCCTACCTGCCACAAGCTTTCCGTGGTTCGAAGCCTTGTGAACAGAGCCGGAAGTGATCTGCTGATCACCCCGGCGGCGGAAGGAAGAAAGGAAGAAAGCAAGACGCGAGCTCGGCACTAACGACTACACAAAGACGTTAATCCGCAGAGCCCTCCGCAGCAGACAAGACGGGGACGCAGGACATCCGCGGCGCCGCAACGACGCCGTGTGTCAGTTCCCTACACCACGGATGCCAGCGAGGCAATAAGCCCTTATACTAAGAAAGCCAGAGGTCGACGTCGCCCACAAACCGTCCACCACCATCACTAGCTTCATATCTTGGCCCAAAGGACCACGCACCTGCAGAAAAAAGCGCAGGACGTCGTGTACAAGATTACGCCCGCCTCGTAGATTGAGG
Source organism: Rhipicephalus appendiculatus (assembly GCA_030522465.1). Taxonomy (NCBI): domain Eukaryota; kingdom Metazoa; phylum Arthropoda; class Arachnida; order Ixodida; family Ixodidae; genus Rhipicephalus; species Rhipicephalus appendiculatus. The sequence continues at coordinate 381,189 of JALIZH010032995.1, forward strand.
AAACTAAGAACTTTCAGGAAGGAATTCGGCAGCACAGGAACGGTCTCCGTCGATTGAACTGGGAACGGAGGGCCAGTGGCAGAGCATTGTGACCAGTCTGACCACCGCATTAGTCTGGTGGTCTTGTAGAAAAGAAAGCAACCTTCGTCGGCGGCTCCTCCTGGAATGTTGGCACATACAACAGACAGCGGGAAACATCAACCCCACCACGGGAACAGCGCCCTCCCTCTGGTACCAATGTTTACAACAAAGTCTCGGCAAACCTCGCGCCAGCACGGCAAGAACGTGTATGTAAGCGCTGTAGTACATCTCGGGCCTTCTCACCCCTGAAGAAGAAGCCGGGTCCGGCTTCGAAAAGTCGGGTATTTTAGAATAAATCTTGGAATCGCATAAGGCGTCAAAACATGTGAATTGCGCAGCCAGGGGGGTTGTTTAAAGGCCCATCATTCACAAAACTTGGAGGACGCACGAGCTACGCGTTCAAGAACATAACGCGGTCCGCCTCGGTGGAACAGTGGCTACGGTGCTCGGCTGCTGACCCGAAGGTCGCGGGTTCGATCCCGGCTGCGGCGGTCGCATTTCGATGGAGGCGAAATGGTAGAGGCCCGTGTACTGTGCGATGTCAGTGCACGTTAAAGAACACCAGATGGTCAAAATTTCCGGAGCCCTCCACTACGGCGTCTCTCATAATCAGCTCGTGGTTTTGGGACGTAAAACCCCAGATATTATTATTAAGAACAGAACGCGATAGCGTAATCGGGCCCCGTGCGCATCGCCTTCAACTGTGCCGCAAATCAAGGAGCCTTTGCGCGTGTAACATTCGCCGCCTCAAACTATCCTGGAATACCTATATGGCAAGTACATTTGCAAAGTGCCTACCACGCCATAATTCTTCCTTTTGCATATTGGCGATGTACCCACAACGCCTCCGTGAGGTGCCGCGCGCACGTGCGCGCAGCTAGGGTGCACTTGATGCGCGCCTTCTCCGCGCACGCATCGAGGCACACCAGGGGCAGCTGCTCACTTTGTAATGGTGGGCAGCTTTAGACAACCCAATCGTTGCGCAATTCACATGTTTTGACGCCTGGTGCGATTCTACGATTCTGCGACGCAATATATACATGCGTTAAGTAGACTCCTCCCACTACATGACATACTTATAGCGTTTTTTCAGCGAAGTAGTTTCAAGCACTGGCATGGCTCCGTGGTAGAACACCTACTTGCCACGCAGGAGGCCTGGATTCGATTCTCACTCAGACCGAGCATTTATTATTTATTTATTTGCTTCTAGCTCGAAATTCCGCTCACAGATGACGCCGGATTTTCGCTCACAACCAACGACGCCGGAATTTCTGCGAAGCGAGCTTTTGAACGCTATCGCGTTAAAACTAAAACACACAGGCATAAGCAAACGTGATTATCAGCAACAGCATTAACAACGCGTGCAGCTTCCCAGGTGCGCGTGTTTGCCTTGCGGACGCGTAGTCGGTACTTCGCCAATTCGCAAAAGTAAGAATTCTCGCGTAGTGGGCAGTTCGCAACTGAATTTGCAGTAGGCGTTCCAGCATAGTTTGAAACGGCCAATTTTACGCTCACAGACGTTCCTTTCCTTGCGGCTCAGTCTAGGTGTCCAGTCCACCGAGCAGTGAAGCGAAGCTAGGATTGAGAAGGCTATGCGGTTTAATTCAATCATGTTTTCTTTTTTAATCTTTGTATCCAATTTGTTGTCCTTTGTCACTGTTGTAACCGCTTGCGCAATTATGTAGGCATGCCATACAATTGGTCCCGCTACTAGCCAGCTAGGCTATGGGACCAAACAAGTGTTTGCGAAGTTTTATGTTATGTGAATTTCAACGTTACAATAAAAAAAGACTCGTCCCGATGACGCTATCGCGTTGTGCTCTTGAAGGAGAAGCTCAAGCGCCCTCTATGTCTTTCCCGCCTTCTGAACAGTAAACTTGGTTGTAAGTGCGCGCTTTGTCCTATCTTGTACTCTCTTTTCTTCAAGCATTCTGCGCAATGAAAATAAAGATTTTCCTTGTCAATACTATAATGTCTATTTTTAGCTAATTTTTCATTGTCATGTATATGGCATGACATGTCTGAAACATTGAACGAGTTTGCCCAACATTTCATTGATGATTTAATACTAACTGTTATCGCTTAAGCGGTCATGTGCCGGCCCTTTTGTTTGCCCTTTATTTACTGTCCTCCTTATCCCTGTAAATTTGGTTCTTTTTTTATATGAAAACGTCTTAAGCAATGATGTTAAGTTTGCAGACTCTGGTAATGTGAATACTGTAATGTTGGTGGCAGAATCTCGTGGGACAGTGTTAGCGCCAAAGTCGTGAAACCGTTTTTTTTTTTTTTTTTTCTTTTTTTTTTTTTAATCGAGGTACAACCTAACAACATTGCACAGAGAGACTGGCGTAAAGCTGTTACGGTAGACGTAATCTTCGAGAACACATTCCTAACTTTTCATTTATTTTATTTTATTTCCTTACAAGGTCCTTCAGAGTACTCTGTACAATTGCGCTTGTTAGCTGTTCCAGAAGGGATGGGCGGATATTGAAGCGCTTCGAATAATCGAACGAATATTACACTATTCGAATTCGCTTCGACGTGAATTTAAATTATTCCAAATTTCGAAGTATTTGAAAGGAACTAATGGATGTACTTCATTTGACAGCGCGCAACTTCCCTAAAAAGGCAGCTTCGCTGCAGCGTACTACTGCTATGCTGTGAAACCACCTGTCCGAGGGGAGTCCGCACCGCCGTGAAGTCACACTTCAAAGCTACCATGTACCTACTACCCGAACCTCGATGAATTATCTTTTTTTTTTCAAGTTTGAAAGGGTGTTACGAAGGCTCATATGCACTAAGTATAGAAAATTTTGAAAACGATGTATTTTACCGCTTATAACTGGCGCCTTATTTCTATTCAAATCGTGCCACTTGGAGAATTTGCTTCCACGTCATCTCGAACTAATAAAAGTGACGCTCGCACGCGCCTAGGTCTACTTCTAAAAAATATTGTGCAAGTTAGTTGGGTAATGATATAAATACAGTCGAACACGACTATATCGAACTCCGGTAAAGCGAATTATGGCTTACATGTGAAAGGGTGAGGGTTCAAGCGTTCTTCATGCGTGCTCGTGCGCGCTTTTGTATATGCGCATATGCAATTAAAACAAAAGAAAAAATGGGGGGGGGGGGGACGGAATTCAACACTCCCCCCCCCCCCCCCCCGTCACCCCCCCTAGGCTTCTCCAGTGATTGTTACTATTTTCGTTTCTTCTTACAGCGTTTCCAGCTACATTCCGACGCTGGGCAACCTGGTGTTCGTCTGCTTGGTTCCTTTCCTCATACTGAGCGCCGCGGCGGCGCTGGTATTCTATATCAAAGGTATGCACGCTCATCCATCTATACGTGGTCAAGTGTGCACGCGCCAGTCCATTGCTCCGCATGTCCATCAAGGTGAATCAATGGTTACGGTGCTCGGCCGCTGACTCGATGGTCGTGGGTTCGATCCCGGCCACGGCGGTCGCATTTCGGTGGAGGCGAAATGGTATAGGTCCGTGTACCGTGCGATGTCAGTACACGTTAAAGAACACCAGATGGGCGAAATTTCCGAAGCCCTCCACTACGGCGTCCCTTAGAACCATTTTGGGGCGTAATATTATCTGGGGTTTTACGTCCCAAAATCATGATGTGATTATGAGAGACGCCGTAGTGTGGAGGGCTCCGGAAGTTTTGACCATCTGGTGATCTTTAACGTGCACTGACGTCACACGGAACACGGGCCTCTACCATTTCGGCTCCATCGAAATGCGACCGCCGTGGCCGGGACTGAACCCGCGACCGTCGGGTAAGCAGCTGAGCACCGTAACCACTCTTCCACAGAGGCGGACGATTTTGGGACGTAAAACCTCATATATTATTATTATTATTATTATTATTATTATTATTATTATTATTATTATTATTATTATTATTATTATTATTATTATTATTATTATTGTTGCTCCGCGTGTCTATCCGCAGGAGTGCGCAGGGTTGCCCATAAGCCTGAAGGGACAAATTTTGGCTGGTTGGCAAGAAAGGCATATACCGTGAAATCACAGACACAAGAGAAGAGATCAAACACATCCAGCGTTCGCGTTTGCACGGCATGCATTCGCCTACCATTTCTCCATTAAGGGAAGAGGGTACCAAGTGTCACAGCAGCGCCCTATCACCTCCCCCCCCCCCCCCCGCCCTTCACAGTTGGTCGGTCCAACAAAAAATAAGCTTAGCAATAGAATGTAAACGTGACAACGGAATGATGACGTGGTGCTCACAACGTCCTGCCGTTGGTCCCCGGATTTACGTAGCTAAAGGTGGGACGTAAACAGTTTTTAGGATGCAACATCAAGGGTACACGGCCGCCCTTATCCTGCAGGACCTGCATGGCCACAACACTGCACTTTGAACAATCACGCAATAGGTCCGACCGAGTAAACGTATGGGACAGATTTGGCGCCCCCCATATATGAAGAGGCGGGGGGGGGGGGGGGGGGGGCATCCGCCCCCCATCCCTGAGCTTCTGTGCCCACGCCTGAGTGAGCATCATTCACATATCCATTCAATGTATGTATGTATGTATGTATGTATGTATGTATGTATGTATGTATGTATGTATGTATGTGTGTATGTATGTATGTGTGTATGTATGTATGTATGTATGTGTGTATGTATGTGTGTATGTATGTATGTATGTATGTATGTATGTATGTATGTATGTATGTATGTATGTATGTATGTATGTATGTATGTATGTATGTATGTATGTATGCGCACGCACGCATAAATATCATATTAAAAAATAAAAAGGAAGAATTCGCATATGCTAAAACACTGTTTCGCTTGTGTTTGTGTCTTCTGCGGCCACTTATCAACTCCTCTTCTTTTCCCTTTCTCTTTCTTCAATGTTCGCCTCAACGAAGCTAAACCTCAACAGGGCCAGCAAGGTGAGATTCGTGTTTACACGCATGCCGAATGATTGACCCAAAAATGACGTTTCTGCAAACGTTCCAACATTCAAACTACAGCAACTAAACAATACTGCCGACATAGGACGTTACAAAGTGGGCATCCATTCACTACTAGAGCAGAAGCGTCAGTAAGTAGGAACAGGGTAGCCGGGATGTGCTAGCCCCCCTCCCCCCCTCCCCCCTCCCCCCCCCCCCCCCATTTTATAGCCGCAACTTCAGCAGCCCTGATTAGCTGCTGCATTTTGTTGCAAATATGTATTTGTAGCACTGGAATGAACATAGCGTAAAAGAGCTTCTGTTTTCGATCACAACAACGACAGTTATTTGTGTACCACACTCAATGCATTGGCCTGACCTCCCCGTATCCAATCAAGGTCAAATGGGTAACCTAAGCCGTGCACATAGGCATTATAACGCAAGCGCACCCTATGCGCATGCACTGCAAGAACACATGTACGAGCATAAGCGCACGCACGCACGCACACACACACACACACACACACACACACACACACACACACACACACACACACACACACACACACACACACACACACACACACACGCACGTGTGCTTTCTCCGTACACCGCTAATAAAAGCTTGTGCATATTAAGTTCAATGCAATTTCTAACGTACAAGGTATATAGTCACACAGCCGACAGCACCAAAAGAACAGTCATAGTTTCGCCGCATGGGCGAAGCTATGAATTGCGATAGCAACTAATTGGAACGTCATAGGAAGTAAGGCTAGCATCTAACGTCACCAGGATCCGATCTTGCATGTACTGTAGAAACGCTGGCATAATGGAATACGACGAAGTGGTTTTCATGCTGTGAGAGCACACCAACTACGAGGGTATGAGCCACCTACTGATCTCAATCGAGGTAGCGCGCGCGACCGCGCCTTTTTGATCAAAGTTCGCAGTTGCTGCTCGAGCAGTGCAGCCCCCCCCCCCCCCCTCCACACTCCCGCTTGCTCCTTCGCGCGACGCAGCCGGCAGGCGCGTTTTATATCTGCTTCAGCCGCTGCCGTCTGCAGCCTTCGCAAGCTTTCACTCGCACACCGAACGTAAGACGTGCGGGGCAATGTTAGTGAATCGGATTGTATACGGAACATGACGGCGACAGCGACGACAAAAATATGCGCCCCGAGTGTCCATATAATTGATATCCCAATCAAAAGAATGCGCTGGCAAAATATGCGCCCGATCCTCGCTTTTTCCCACACAAATAACCCTGCACAAACAAGTATTGTTATCTTAATGGCAACAACGATGA